>APFE030696913.1:139286-150129 GCA_000404065.3 Pinus taeda | reverse complement strand
ACACCATGTAGATCAAAATATTTCTCCATTTGAAGTATCCAATTTACCAGATCCTTGCCATCAAACTTCCTCATCTTGTTTTTTCTTGATTTTAGGAGCTCGATCTTGAAACGACTGTAACTCTATACTTTCAGATCTTTAAGTTTTGAAATTGCGACTTGTAGTAGCCCTCTGTGTCCTCTTTCCAATGCCACTAGTCTGATCCAAATTGGATTCTCCAAGAAAGAGTTATGCACAATCTCCCACAGTGACCTGATTATAGATTAGTTCAGTAGAGCAAACTTGTACAATGTGCCACGAGTCACTGTTTCGACCTTTGGCTCTGAAAAATATATACAAGAAACTATAGTCCATCCTCTTTCTATACCTTTATATGAAATTTCAATCCGATGCTCAGAGAGAAAGTTATGATGATTTTCCCCAGGTCACCTGTTTGGAATTTAATTAAGGAGTCTGCAAAAAGACCAAATTCCTCAGATCATATCTCCGCAAATTTAGCGCGAAAGCTCTAAAATTTGGACCCAAGCTTCAGTGCGATGTATTATCAAATGGTTTTTTTTTAGCTTCTGAAACGTTGCAAAAAAAAAAAAAAAAAAAAAAAAAAAAAAAAAAAAAAAAAAAAAAAAAGTTATAGCGAAAATTCCCGTGACCTGGTTTGGAGCAGCGGAAACCTAGAATCCAAAGCTCCGATACCAAATGTTATGAACCAAGCTCACAAAGATAGAAAGAAGATCAATGCCTTAGAATTCAGACTCTTCGACGGGGGAAACCTCCTTTACATTACATAAATGAACAATTCTTGGATGATACAAAATGAAAAGACCTCCTTTCTATATATAGGAGTCTAAGGGGTCATAACATAATCAGAGCCTACATAACAATAATAATGTAAGGGCAAATAATAACAATAGTGGGCTTCTATGGGGCACAATAGTAACAATATGGGCACTACATGGGTACATCAATATAATAAAGGGGTTGTACTAATAACAATAAGGGGTTACACTAGTAGTATAGGGCCCTAATAGGCATCAACCATCCATCACTTTCCTTCTTGGTTTGTCATGCCATTCTTTTCTTCGTGGAAAGTGGCCTATTCGATACATATCTAAAACCTTCGTCATATGGCTACTTCTTCCTCATCATGTTTATTTTAGAAATTTCCATCCATCACATGAATGCTAGTTGTACTTGTACTTACAACTCTTGTTCCAGTAGCTTTGCATGAACTCATACAAATATTATTCAAGAAATCAAAACATAAAATTAAATTGTACCTTACTAGATGTATCTTCATCATGATATCTTCCAGTAGGTATCAACATCTTGCATACATGTTGACACATCTCTCAAAGATATCCATTTTCAAGGGTCTTCATTTTTTTAAGACTTTCATCGTAGTCTTCATATCTTTCTAGGAGATTTCCTAGTCAAATCTTCTTCATCTTTTGAATGTTAATTGTCTTTATCATGGTTGCATATCTCAATATCTCTTCCTTCATCTCTCATTCCATTCCTAGGAGATTTCAATAATATTTCCTTAATTGTAGTCAACCACCTCATACTTCATACATGGACATATTATGTTGATTTCATCTAGTGTGACTTATTGCTTCGTGCATCCTTTCAAAGGACGAGACCCTTTTCCATTGATCATGCTTCTCAAGATAGAAGTGGTGATCCATGTTACCTGCAACCATACGACATGACAATATAATATCATACATACCTCATTTTACCTTTAGGTCATCTAGGCTTCTTCCAACAACTTCCTTGATTGAAGTGTCTTCAACCCCTTGATCGACTCCTTCTCTTATGTCATCATAAAATATCCATCAATTCCATAAGTTGGAGTTTTTAATGAAACACTTGCTTCCTCTATAGATTAGTGAACCCTCTAATGAGGATTCCATCAAAGAATCTTGAGGATCTTGCATATCCCCATCTAGCAGATGTTTCCCTTTTGACTTGATGTATGATGAGGCTTGTCCTAGATGACTTCATCCTTTCCTTCTGTTATGCTCCTATACCAATAGGTGTCATATTTTATGATTGACTTGATGAGATTTGTAAAATGTTCATACCTTTTCTGGTTGCAAAGGTTTTCCATATTTTCAAAAAATAAAAAAATTTAAAAAATGTAAAGAGGGTATACCCTACAAGAAAAATCAAAGGGTAAAAAGGATAAAATGGTCAAAAAAGTGAAAGAAATGAACCCTAAACAAAAATAGACCAGGAAAGTGTGCAAGTATAAATGCCACTACTATTTCATTTTCTGTGATAAGCAATTGTGTGCAACTTGTTAAACTTTTGCCACAATTTATGAAGAGTCAAACTGTTTAAACTTGGTTCATTCATTTTTCAATTTCATGTTGTAGAATAGAGAATAAATATCTGGGCAAACAATGTAATCTTGGCAGATAAATAGATAGGTAGAGTAAATAAAAAGGAGCTAAACAATGTAATTTGAGCCCTTGGATGTAATAAGTGTAGACTTAGGTAGGCTTGCTATGTAAAGAAAAAGAAGATTGATAAGGGTTTGCCAATCTAAGTGCACCCAAATAAAGAAGAAAAAATGTCAGGCTAAAGTAGGTAGGGTAGGTAGATGGTGTTGCAAAATGATACTTGTGATGGATCATGTCTCTAAATGTGTTAAATTTTACTTTTATCACAAGTGCAAGGCAGACATTATACTTGATGCAGCTCAAGTAAAATAAGGTCAAATAATTAACTTCCATTCACATTTTCCCCTAAAGATTTCACTAATTCCCCCTAAAGTATTAAAGTCTTTGAAAATTAAAGGGGCTCAGAGCATTTCTCTGACTTTTGGAGGGACTGGACCCTCGACCAATGATTTAAGAGCCTAAGTACTTAGAATCATCTATAAACCATTCATTTGATTTCATAAACTCATTTCCTAAGTAAAAATCCTACTTTACTTAGGAAAATACATAATATCACCTAAAAAACCCCTTTTTCCACTTCAAAGCCTAAGTTTAAATGTAAATCTCTAACGTTTACTTAGCGCTCATTCTCATTTTTTATCATATTAATTTTTAACCTATATTATATAAATCCAAAAAAAAACATTCCCCTTTCCGTATTATTTAATTATATACAAATTCCCGACATTTTATATATCCCACCCAGATTAATTATAACCATAAACACTTTCAAAAAGGGATTAATAGATTTATTTGAAATTTATTAATAACCTAATTCCCCCGCTCCGCAAATTGGAATTAATTAACCCTTAAGGTTAATTAAGAACCAACCCTGACCAATCGCATTCACCCCGATATAGTTAATTAGTTGTTAATTATACTGCCCCCCCGCAGTAAAGCTCCACCGTATCCCTCGCCTGTTCGCCGTCCGATCGTTCATTCACCATCCAACGGCCAATATCGATATTGCACCCCCCTTGGTGACCGTGCTTTAACGCGCGATCACCAGGCAGTTTTCCCCCCGTACCTCCGTCATGCGTCGTGCAATCCATATGATTGCTTGCCCCCGACCCAAAATCGCCCAGCCTCAAAAGCGGTGCGATCACGTACCACTTACCACCCTCCACAAACGATAAAATGTCACATCTCTGCTTGCATCATATGCCCGATAAATCCAAAAAAAAAACTCGCCAACCTCAGTTATGTTAAATAAAACAAACAAGAGTCATTTTTACTATTATACGCTGCAACCAGTGCTTTCATGCAAAACAACGTCCAAGTCAACTATTCCAGCTTCCCAACCGCTACCTGATCAGAAAAACTATAGCGATGTGCTCTGCAACTTGTCATCCAACCTTCCTTTGTACTGTTTACTTCCTTAATACATGTATTTATCCAGTCTACCCTGCAACCCTGTAATTTCGGTTTTCCACTGAAAATTCTACAAGAGAGGACCAAATTCAATTCTAGAACAGTCTGTGGTTGCCAATAAAAGTCCTCAAACCTGCTGTTTGGTCTATTTTCTCACAAAAAGTCTAAATTCCATTTTGAATCCACAAGAACAAAAAATGGAAACCCCTATAGCCTTGAATGTCGCACCCATGAACGCTCCTCACAAAGACTTAGATTATCTACCTCTAGCCGATAAAGATTTTCAGAGAAAAGACTTATCTGGTGATAGTAACCATCTCAAGGTCTTCTGCCAAGCCAGAGATAGTTATCTGAATAAGTTTGACATTTTTGGACTGTTGGAATCTAACCTTCGCATGTATTTCCTCCCCCTAGTCCATGTTTTCCCAGACATAATTCATCATTACTGTGCTAATTATGATTCCAACCATAGAACTGTTATGTCCCTAAGGCTAAATCCATCAATGAAATGTTGCAATTCCACTCCAGTCAGCCCCTCACCCCTATTTCCATGGGATATTTACTTGAAAAAGCATCTCAGTTGTCCCAATCAGAAGTGAGCCGTATTGCTCAAACCTTCATGTTACGAAAGCACCATGCTAAAGGTCCACCCCCTTATCTACAGACTTTCTTCACTAAAACTGGAAGACTCAATGTTGATATGATATCCCTGATTATGGGATTCAACTCTAGTGAATTTGTGGATGATATTACCTTAGTCTTATTATCAATCTTTACTTCAGGACAGCCCCCTGCTGTCAGATATGACTATGCCACCTATATTACCAACAAGATCCATGATCAATTCCTGAATTTGGAAAGGGAAGGAGTTTTCAAATACACCTCTTTCATATACCATCTTATGTTATATTATCAGTCAGATAACTTTCCTTTCACTATCAAGAAACTTGACACCAAAGAAAATCCTAGGTCTGTTATATTATGGAGTTCAATCTTTCACAATACCTGTGAATCCCCTTACACTTATAATGAGTTCATTGACTTATTTGTACATCCAACAACCACTTTGTTGATAGGAGTTTCCCCTCCAAGGATTAATGGTGACATGAAGAAAATTCTCCAGCTCTCTAAGTAGTACAAGATAGGTGACTGGTACCTATATAAAAATCACACAGAAATTAGGATGTATGGGTGTGAACTTTTCCCTTTTAAGTTACCCAAGTATGTTCCCATGAGATTATTTGCATTGGAGTATTTCAGACAGATCATAAATGCAGATTTAGTCCATTTTTGTGGTGCCAAGAAGAAAGCTCAGCTAAGAATTAAGAACCAGCTAGGCCCTTTTGTCATCAACTCTAGGGATGCATGGAAAGAAGTTGAAATTTTTTTAGAAGACCACCTTAAATTATGAAAGAGTTTTAGGTGGGTGCCATATGACCCCAATAGCTTCATATGTGACAGAAGGACCAAAAATAGACTATCACCTTATATACATCATAGGATCCTAGAAATTGAGCAGTTTGCAAACTTGGTTGAATGGATAGAGGGGACCCTAGTAGAAGAGGTTAGTGAGCTAGTCAATATGGAAAATGCTAGGAGAGATATTGAGAAAACCCTTGACTTGGATTCTTTTGGGCAGGTACCATTCAAGTTGTCTCAGAAATCAAGAATGAGTACATCCACTGCTGGAACTTCTCAACAACTTCCACAGGAAGTCAACATACCAGCCACAGGAACATCCAAAGGTAAGGAAGTAGAGATCATAGAACAACCTACAATGACAGATTAGCCTGGAATTTCTAAAGAACAAGGTCAAGTGCCAACTTCTCCAACTCAAACCAAAGTAACAGAAAGTCCAATTTTGCAAACTCCTCTAAATGAGGAAAGAAATAAAAAGAAGGACAGGGAAACCACTACCCCCACCAATGGACCTACAGGATAGCTGGGACAAAGAGGCAAAGACTGAATCCTCTTTCAGAAGAGGAAATTATTGAAGAAACTACAGATAGTCAAAGAGTAGAAAGGGTAGTTAGCCAACAAACTTCCCCATTGGGAGGAACATCCACTAGCTCACAGAGGCAGGAGCTAGAAAGACAACACAGTGCAGAAGTGTCATCCACCAGGACACAAAGTAAAGAGGCCTTAGATATCAAGAAGACATTCATAGAAATAAATGCCAAAAATGATCCAGTAAGACTTCAAATTTATAATCAGTATTTGAAAATGGCCCCCACAAACCAGCAGAGATTGATGTCGGCCTATGACATTAAAGAGGGAAAAATGATAATGAGTTACTTCAAGCCAAAGGTGCAACAACCTTAGTCAGCAACAGATTACATCAGAACAAACTTGGAAGTCTTAGTCAAAGATATTCATCCTATGGATCAGATTGAACTTCACAAGCAAACTAGAGAAATGGTCTATTCCACATTGGTTGATAAAACAATGATGGCCCACAAGCTACAAAATTCCTTAGATAATACAACTGCTCAACTACACTTGGAGAAAGCCTCCTCCTTGTCCAAGGATAATAGAATAAAATCATTAGAAGAAATCATCATTGAATTGGGACATGATCCCAAAGATGTGAAAGGTGTAGAAGCACTAATCAAGAAGAAAGAAGAAGACATTGCTACCTTGAGGAAACAACTAAAGCTACCTCGTTCAAGGCATCCACAGACTGTTGAGGTCATAAAGCAGAAATCTGAAGAAGAAATAATGGATCTCCTCTTGAAACTCAATGAAAGATTGAATGATACAGAGCAGGCATTAGAAAAAGCACTGAAGGAAAGGCAGGGAGAGTCGACCTCTCAACCTCCTGATGTAATTCCCATAGTCTCAACTGCAGTCCCTCCTACACTTGAAACAACATTAGCTCCAAACATCCCAGCAGCCACAATAGAGGTGGTCACAGGTACATCAACAACAGGAACAACACCAGGCAGCAATGCCAATTTGAGCACAGAAGAGTTGATAAAGGCAATGGAAGACATGAGACTACAAGTTTCAGAATTAAGACAGGTAAAAGAATAGCTGGCTAAGGTAGAAAGAAATTATGATATCTCCAAAATAAATGTTGTGGAAAAAACAAGGGAGATGAAAACATTAGAAAATAAAGTGAAATCATTAGAAAAAGATCTCACTTTTGACAAGCTTCTGGCAGAGATCAAGAAAATCCTTTAGGCCAACATCAGTTAATCTATAAATGATGTTTGGCCATCCATCCAAGTGATCTATGAACAGATTGATCTAGTGAAAGCAGCACAAGGAGTAATACAACAGACAAAAGCACAATTAGGACAAATGCCAGATGAAGTCAATCGACTTATCCACTTTTTGAATAACAGAAATAAGGAACAACTGGAAGAACTTGGCATCTTAGACAAGACAGATACTATCTTGGAAATCAAAAGGGTGCTAACCAAGAAAACTTTGATGCAGAATCTAGAGAGAAGATGTCAGTATATGCAGGTGGAAATTAATTCTTTTATGGAGAAGTTCACTATCTTGCAGAATAAAGAGCTAACAAGTCCTTTGGTGATTAATGACCGATTAATGAAGAATATAGATTATGCAGATAAATTGAATAAGTATGCTGGCAATCAAGCCAGTTCATCAACAAGTGCATCAGGAATAAAAGCACTATGTAGTGGCCAATCTAGGGTGCTAGATTAGACTAGATTTATTATCAACCAAGGTAAGTAAACTTCGAGGCACGTGTCTAAAGTCTATAGACATAAATGATTCCTAACTAAGTGTTTGCTATGATAGGCTACAACACTCCTTTACAAGAGGTTAAAATATGTTTCCTCTCACCTTAACACTCAGATAACCTAACTTATCTAACTGTCCTAAGGATATAGCGTATTGTTAGACTAAGATTTTAATCCTCTTACAAGGATGCTATGCACAAAAGCTATGTCTAGTTAACACTTAAGCATTCATGAAAAATCAAAAGCACACTGAATTTTAAATGCATGAAAACAGAGTCTATGGAGATGCTTTAAAATCTAACGATGGATCAAATCTCTTACAAGATATGGTTCAATGATCTAACGATAAAATCTTCAAGCTATCACCATAAATACCATTTGTAAGAATTTCTAATTAAATCGACAAAATCATAAACATGGAAATAACACTAAACACTATGCATTCTATTCAAATTCAAAAACTGCTAAGGAAATGAAATTAACAGTATACCAATCCACACAGGGCCCGTCCACGCTTCAATGGCACACTAAAGTAAACTCAAGCAACGAGTGTATTAACGCATAAACACTGTTGGAGTAAAACCGTAACTATATTTAAGTGCTGAAGATTGCAATCACATACAAGAATTCTGTTCTCAAACAATACACAGAGATAATAATCGTAATTGATCTTTAAAACAAAATAATACGCAATATTTATCTGCTTGTCCCTATCTGAATCGAATGTACATTCATTAAGCAGATGTTTCTACTTTTACAATGGAGTGATTTTTGGTCATTTCTAATCTAAACCGATTTCCAAAAAAAACAAAACGAAACCGGTTTGGGAAACCATGCTTTTTGCTGCCTTTGTAACCAAAAGGCTGGGGTTTGACTAGCATTGACCGCATAACCAGGAGCTTTTGATTTGCTGTAGAATCGATTTTTCACCATGCATGTACATTCCAGATCTCGTTCCTATCCATTTCCTTGGCTTGCCTGTCATGCCACGTGTCAGATGATAAACCATTTACAGGATGTTATGACTTCCTCTAATCTTTTTGTTAAAAATTCCTAATTTCTAACATAAAAATTCATAAACTAACTTTAATGTAAACTAACAACTATAATGCTATTAATTAATCAATTTCGATGGATATAAGGGGTCTATGGAGGAAAAAGATAGACAAATGATGGTGTTTCTAGAAGAAAAAGATGGTAATGGAATGGTAACAACACACTCCCCACAGGCCGAGTTCTCTATGACAGTTTAGAGAACTTATTCTATGTTGAGCATGAGATAAAGCACTTGTTCCCATTCCTCCCTACCTTTTTCAGATATACAGAAACTGATGAGACTCTGAGGAAACTTCAGAAACACAAATTGCCAGAGCAAAAATGGTGGGAAGACATGTTGGAAATTTTGTAAATTTATCCCTGGTAAAATGTAAATTTTGGGCCATTTACTATGGTAAGATGAATAAAGGTGAGCAGAGATGAACAAAGGTCAAACAAGTCGAAGTGTATCAGAACAGGTAAAGAGTATCAGTCAAAACAGGGCAGCCAACACAGAGTTATTAAAGAAGACAACAGCAAGCCAAATCATAGGGCCTGCCTCCAGCACACTCAGCAAGAAAAGGAACAACACAACATCAATTTACCTTTCTCCTATCTTCAAGACTAGTTGTCTCTATTTTTTGTAACTTCTTCTGAGTCATCCTAGAATATATCTCACTCTGTTATGAGATATTTTTTTGTAATTTCTTTTGTATAAATACCCCCTCAATTGGAGTATTGAGAGTGGATTTATATACATTGTTGTAATATTGGTTATTTTGGAATAAAGTGCTGATTGGATCAAACTTTTGTATGGCTTGCTGGATAAAGAATTGAGGCAAAGGACTTTCCACATATTTCTTGAATCAAACACCAGATCAATAAGTTCTCTATACCATGTGTTTTAAAGTTTTCCTTGTTTCTTATATTATCTATGTTTCATACCTGAATTATAAACGAAAAAGAGTAATTCGGAATAAGCTTGATTGCACTCTGTTTTTAATCGTTATTATTCTCTATGTTTTCTTCTAAAATAGAATAAACAATGAAACCTTGATTGCTCCTGTTTTCTATTTCGTTCACTTTGATTATTACTTAAAGAATACTTAACTGCTCTTTATTAGTAATCAATTCAAGTTCCATTTTTTCAAATAGGTTGAAGGATTCTTAATTGCTCTTCACCCATTTTGAAACCATACAATGTATTCCAAATCTTTGTTTGTTCCCTGTTTGACCATCTTGCTCTGCAAAACCCTCATTTGCTAAGAAACCTAATCCAGTTAAGCCATCTTCTTTGACTCCATTAGCCCAATGGCTAAACTAGTCAGTCCTACCCCTCTGTTATTGAATCTCACCACCCAAACTCAAACAAAACTCCTAAATTTCACAACTAGCCAAATATCTTTAAAAAACAAAGCTAAAACTTAAAGAGAGAGCCCTCTCTGGAAACAGATTGGCTAGAATCTGTATCTAAAAGATTGGTTTGTGGTTACCTCGGCCCCCTTTCCCCTTCTTACAACTTCTGGGAAAACCTGAGTGATAACACCTTCAATGTTCGACGAGGTTCCCAAGAGCTATATCCTTCATGTTTGACTGCCATGGATTTTGTTATTCATGATTCCCATGGTGATGTTACAAGCTCTTTCTTCTAATGCTTCCATGATGCCACAATGCATCTTATTATCATGGTCATATCTATACCAAAAGCTTATGATAGGAACCTTTTCTGAGGGATACCATCTCGATCATAGTAGATATCTGTTACTCCCTCTTTCCTTGTCCCTTTTTTTAAGATTACTCCATCTTTCTGGTGATATGAGATTCCTTTCCATAATCTTTCCATAGCATTGAATCTTAGCTATACTATTATGTCTTGTTTTGGGATCAAACTTCCCTTTCCTTTCTGCACATGTTTAAGTCCTTTAACCTTCAACACTTTTGCCCTCGACTTGTCTTTTTCTGTCTAACATAGAGACCACAAGTTGTTGAATGGGGTAAATTTCTTGTTATTTGTTACCTTGCTTATCAGTTAGTGCATTTCTAAACAATTATGATTATTTTCTTATCATCTCTCCCAGATCTCCCAACTGATAACTTATGAAGATATTCCTTCATTATTTGATACCTTCAATTAGGTCTAAGTGATATGACCTTCTTTGATCCGGATTTAAACTGGAACGCAACAAATTACAGAGATAACCATATACACAAATATGCAGCGGAAATAATACTTCATTTCATTAATGGAAAATACTGAAATATGCTTACAATCAGAAATGG
>APFE030696913.1:69194-119036 GCA_000404065.3 Pinus taeda | reverse complement strand
GTCAGAGGGGAAGCTTCTGGAAGATTCCATGATCTTCCACCTCGCATTTTGTCCCTGCCATTTGTCCATTCCTGACCATCGCACCCTATAGAGGAGCAATTTAGTATGCATTGCACCTTGTACACTGGGAAGGTGATATGCATCGCACCCTCTGCACTGAGCTTTCAGTATGGTCTAGTTTTGACCATTTATGAGCAGTTTTCTGTGGAGAACTTCTGGGAGATGATGTAATCAGCTGACCTTATTCCTTTAGGCAGTGAAGCAACACTTTTAGGGACTTAGGAGCCCTCAGTTTATGGACATTTATGATTGGGGTTGAAGTGCCCAAAAATGTCTATAACACTAGTCAGTTGGCAACTTTATCTCAGACCTATGGCCAGAGACTTCCTCTTTTCGATGGCAGCCCACAAGTCACAACACAACAACATATTGACAAGATGGTTGATTTCATTGATTTAGAGGAGGTTGATGATTACGAAGCCAAAATGAGACTAATGGCTCAATTTTTTCCAGGAGATGTGAAAAAATTGTTCCGTGGATTGGCAGCTGGCTCCATTGATACTCCTCAGAGGTTGAATGAGTTGTTCTTAGCGAGGTGGCGGGAAAATAAGAATCCACTCCAGAACTTAGCGGAATAAAATACATTGAAAAGGAACCCGAACAAGATGGTTCAGGAGTTTACTATAAGGTTCAATCAGATCTACAATTCCATTCCAGATAACATGAAACCTCCACTTGATTTGGCACTTCAACATTATCCACATGCTTTTGATCCGAAGATGGCTTATCAACTATGGGAAAGAGATCTTGCCACTCTGGAAGAAATGCAAAATATTGCAGTGAGTATGGAAGCAAACTTAATGATGAAAAAGTCTCAGTTGACATGAGAAACTAGAGAAGAAAGTAACAACCAAAGAAGAACCCTCTTCTTCCACTAATCTCAAACTAGATGCCCTGATCGGAACCATGGAGATGAGGGCTGACTGAATGATAAATTTGGATAGACAGCAAGAGCCACAAGTTAGGAATCCGAATTTCAGAAACCAACAACCTCAGTACAAGATAAAACAAAGAGAGTCGAAATCTCCTAAGGCATCAACATCTCAACAGCAAATTCATACACCCTTGCAGCAAAATTGTGCTCAAGGAGAATCAGAGGATGAAACAGACCTAATTGTCAAAGAAAACCACTTCTTTGGGAAGATTATCATCCCATTTTCTTGAGAAGTATGTCGAGAAGACAGATGATCATAAAGATGAAGACTACATACTGGAAAATGACTATGCATTGGAAACCCAATCAGAGATTGTCAAAGAGGATACTTGAATGCAGTCAGCGCTCAGCAGAAGCAATATTCCTTGAGAAATAGATATGTCTAGATCACTCCTATTAAAAAAAGGACATCGCAGTAGAAGGATACTCAACCGAAGACAATTCCTCAGGGTAATCAAATTAAAGGAAAAGAGATGGTAGCAGCTAACCAAAACAAAGTAAATTATCCGTTTATAAGCAATCCAAACAAGGACCATGATAGTCAGAAGAAAGATCAGACATCAAAAGGTTTTCCCGAGAAAAGAGACATCATCCAAAAAGAGGTAGATAAATCTAGCTCATTCAATTTAGAAACTAAAATTTCAAAGTTGAAAGTGTCAGTCCCTCTTACTGAACTTGTCAAAAATAGCCATTACAAGTCTGATATAGATAAAATGCTGAAATTTCACCCTATGTTCGACATGGTTAATGTTGAAGATGACCAGCCTGAATTGATTTTTGGTCCAGCCGTAAATGGTTAGTCAGAATATAGTGAGGTTCCTCCATTTTACCTGAGTTTAACAATCCATCAGTACATTCTTCATAACTCCATGCTTGACTCTTGAGCCTCCCATAATTTAATGCCCAAGGCCATCATGGAAAATTTGGGTCTGGATATTACTCATGAATACCATGACTTGTATTCTTTTGATTCTGGTAAGGTTCATTGTCTTGGTCTAATAAAAGATTTGGTAGTATCCCTCGACCAAATCCCGGCAAAGAATGTCTTAATGGATGTGGTGGTAGCTGATATACCACCATGGTTTGGTATGTTATTGTCAAGGTACTAGATAGCGAAACTAAGAGGCACATTGGAGTTACACTTCTCCTATGCCCCTATTCTGGTTTTCAGGCAATTGAGGAAATTGTATCGAGAAACCAAAATGAAATTCATGATAACAAGCAAGGATAAGCCCAATAATCATCCTATAAATGTTGTGCATACATATTTAGAGTCATTTATTTTATATAATGATAGTGGACTGAATGATGTAGATAGTCAGCTTGTGGAAATTAAAGATGTACCAGATATTTCCAATTGTATAAGGACAGTTTTAGATCAGGAAAAATAAAAGTTGTCATATTCATCTGAACAACCATTAGACAAGGTAGAGAAAGGCTCAGAAAAGCAATGAGAGAAGGTAATGGAAACTTCAGAACAAACTAAAGAGAAAGTTCATAAAAGTAACCCAAAGCAAAGACCATATTTATAGCCCTTGGAAGAGGATCACTGTCTTTGGACCATGGACTTTGATGGTGCTCTAGGGAAAGATAGGGCAGGCATTGGCATTTGGATCGGAATTCCACATCATCAGCAAGGCGAGGTCCCTCAGAATGTTAGATTATTCTCATAAAAGTTAACTTTTGATTGCACTAACAATGAGGCGGAGTACAAAGTGTTGATCACAGGCTTAAAGATCTTGAAAAGATTGGGTGCACAAAGAATCTTTGTGTATGGTGATTCATAACTTGTGATCAAGCAAGTTAAAGGTGAATATCAAGCTCACCATTCGTGGATGAGACAATACAGAAATGTTGTTTAAATATTTTGAGAATGTTTCTAGAATATACGCTTTCAGTTGTACCAAGGAGTTAGAATCTTATGGCAAATTCTTTGGCTACAATTGCAAGCAATTTCAAAACCCCATCTTTTCCAACAAGAAATTTGAGATTCATATAAAGCATCGGCCCTTTGTTCCTGACAACTTGCGATATTGGCAAGTATTCTAGGATGACAAGCAAGTAAATAACTTTCTCTAGAGTTAAGGAGAGTTTGAGAATTGTTCCATGGCTGAAGTTTACGACAAGGATGATCAAGTCATCGAGGCAACCCAAGTTGATATACTACAACTGAAAGACAACAATATTCTAAAAGGTCTTCTACTTTTGGAAGACTTATTTGATGTAGATGATGTAGATGATGTAATAAGGAAGCCTACATTAGTTCCTACTGAGAAAGGTGTCGAAGACGTGAACATTGGAACTGCAGACAAACCAAAGATGATCAAGTTGTCCAAAACATTATCTCTCGAGGTAAAAGAAAAATATAGTCATTTATTGTCTGAATTTTCTGATGTTTTTGCATGGGATTATGTAAATTTAAAGGAGTATGACAAGAAAATAATTCAACATACCATCCAAATTAAGAAATATCAAAATTCCTTTAAAAAAAAGCTAAGAAGGATTAACCCAAGGTTGTTGCCATCCATAGAGAAAGAAATTAATATACTTTTCAAGGCGGGCATCATTGTTCCCATCAAATTTTCTAATTGGATATCAAATCTAGTCACGATGAGAAAGTAGACCAAAGAAATTAGGCTCTACGTAGACTTCATAAACTTAAACAAAGTATCTCCGAAAGATAATTATCCACTTCCCAAAATGGACCATATCTTTCATAGATTTGTTGGTGCTTCCCGAATGTCACTACTGGATGGCTATTCCAGTTACAATTAGATAGTGCACGAGGAAGATAAGGACAAGACAACGTTCACCACACCTTGGGGCACATTCAATTATGCAAAAATGCCATTCGGTCTAAAAAAAGCAAGGGCCACCTTTCAACGTGCCATGGACATAGCCTTTGCCAATGAAAAATATGTTTTCTTGGTTGTATATTTAGATGATGTAATGGTATTTTCACATTCAGATGATGAACATTTGCATAATTTAAGAGTTATTTTTCAGAGATGTAGAAAGTTCGAGATCTCTCTCAATCCGAAGAAAAGTTTGTTTGCTTTGGAGGAAGACAAACTTCTCGGCCACATCATCTTAAAGGACGGCATCCAGATAGACCCTTCACAGACAAAAGCTATTCAGCAAATTGATTTGCCTAAGAAGCAAGAAAGAAATCCAAGCATTCAATGGTAAGATGAATTTCTTATGCAGATTTATTCCTAATTTGGTTGAACATCTTAGAGAGATGACAAATATGTTGAAAAAAGAGAGTGATGTAAAGTGGTCCGAAGAAGCCCGCAAATCCTTTCATGCAGTAAAGCTTGCACTCACCACTGCCCATGTTTTAATTAGTCCTGATTACTCCAATGATTTTATTATATTCTCTTTTGCTTCTAAGCATACCATGACAACAGTATTAATGCAAAAAGAGATAAAACCGAGCTGCCCATAGCATTTTTTAGTCACAATATTAGGGATGCAACCCTTAAGTATGACATCATTGAGAAACAAGCCTTGGATTTGGTAAAGGCGGTGAAAGATTTCAGAGTTTACATTTTACATTCACATACTCTTGCTTATGTGCCTAATGCAGCGGTAAAATAAGTTCTTGTGCAAAATGACCCGGAAGGTAGAAGAGTTAGATAGATAGCAACATTATTAGAATATGATCTTGAGATCATGCCTACCAAGTTGATCAAGGGTCAAGGCTTAGTGAAACTCATTGTTGAGTCAAATCTCCATGCTCTAGATATCAACCTTGTAGCAGCATTGTCCGAAAATTAAGAAGAAGTAGATCTCATTCAGGTATCTGATATCTTTCTATCATCTCCACGATATTTTGATATTATTTATGTTTTGCAACATCTAAATCCCCCTCCAAGCATGTCTAAGGCTAAGAGAAGGCCATTGAAGCTTAAGGCTTATAAATATTGCATTATGGACAACACATTTTATTGGAAAGATCATGGAGGTGTGTTGCTGAATTGTTTGACCAAAGATGAGTCTAAAGAAGTAATAAATGACTTCCTCAAAGGAGATTATGAGGGCCACTTGTACTGGAAGACCATGACCAACAAAGTACTTAGAGCGGGATACTATTGGACGACACTTTTTTCAAATCTCTACAAGGTAGTGATGAGTTGTCACGAGTGTCAATTTTTCCAAGGTAAAAGAAAACTTCTTCCTTTGCCTCTACAACCTATATCAGTTAATGGACCTTTTCAGCAGTGGGGCCTAGATTTCATAGGTGAGATTAACCAATCAGCATCCACACAACATAAGTGGATATTGATAGCTACAAACTACTTTACTAAGTGGATCGAAGCGATTCTAACCAGGCAAGTGACAGATTTAGTTATCATTCAGTTTTTATAAACTAATATCTTGTCCCATTTTGGTTGTCCTAATAATATCATCACGGATAACGCGGTAGCATTCAAGTCCAAAAATATGACTGAGTTTTGTGACAAATACAACAATAAGTTGGGACATTCTACAACATACTATCCACAAGGAAATGGTCTGGCAGAGTCCTCCAATAAATCCTTAATCAACATCATCAAGAAAATTTTAGAGGCCAACAAAAAGAATTGGCACAAAAAGTTGATCAATGGATTGTGGGTAGATCGGGTGAGTAGTAAGAAATCTCTTGGACTTTCTCCTTTTGAAATTGTGTATGGAGTAGATATTATTTTTCCTTCATCATTAGCAGTCTCGATGATGAAATTGTTACAAGAAGCAGGAAGTGAAGAGAATGATATTCAGCGCCGGATCGATCAAATGGTTCACCTACAACAGACATGGGATGAGGTATTTCAGAACACCACTAAGCTCCATGAGAGGATAAAGAAAATATATGATCGAGAATAAAGGAGGATGATTTCAAAATTGCAGATGTGGTGCTTCATTGGGATGCCAGAAATGAAGGCCATGGTAAGCATGGTAAATTTGAAAATCTGTTGAAAGGCCCTTATCATATTTCAGCTTTCTGAGGACAAAATGCTTTCTTGTTGGATGAGATGAATGGGGAACCATGCTTAGGAGGACTAGTCAATGGTAGGCTCCTTAAGCATTATCATTTCTGAATTATCTTGGTTTCATTGTACATAACAGTTTAACTTTCTACAAGTGTGAAGTAGAGAATCATTGGAGTTCGGAGCCCGAAGTGAAGGCCATGGAGCTTCATTGATTTTCTGCCATTTTCAATGTTTAGTCATGAGTTAAGTAAGTCAGTTTTGAGGCAGTCCATGTTATTCAATTCATCAGAATTTAGTCATGCATTTCAGTATAAGTTTTGACTATATTGGCCCACTGTTGAAAATAGCAACAAGAAATGATAAAAATAGAATCCAGAATATTCCAATTTTAATTTGTCCTTGAATTAAAATTGTGAATTAAATTCGAATTTAGTCTCACCAGCTGCTTGGAAATAATTAATTAATTCATTATTGATTAATTAGTTGGAGAAATTCAATTTAGAAGTCTTTGTGAAGTCATGCAACAATTATACCTTAAATTAAGGAGATTATCCCTTAATTAAGGAGATAAGATTGAGTTATATTTGAGTTGTAATTAGTTAGCTCAGTTTCCTGAGTTAAGTCCAGTTAAATTAGTTCCAAACTGTCTGAGGAACTAATTGTGAGTTATCAGTCAGTTGATGCATGCATGCACTCAACAAGTGTACTCCAGATAACTGAAGATTCTCTCATCATTAAATCATGCATGTCTATTCTAAGAAAGACCCAGTTGAGCTAAATATCAAGGATAGTGTACTATCAGTTGTATGTTTTCTCCTATAAAGGAAACTCATCCATGCAATCAAGGTAAGGTTCCTTGAGGATTACGCACTTCTGACGGGGTGTAGGATCAGTGTGAGTGATCAGTCTTCCATTTGGTAACAGAAGTATCACCCAGGAGAAACTGCACAAGGAAATAGGAGCTTGGAGGGGAGAGGAGAAGGCTTGTGAGAAGCTTTGTTTGTCTGTAAGCATCCAGGAGGATGGTACTGAGAGCTAGCTAGTTGTGAGAGCTAAGGATTTGTGTAATTTTGATGTATTTCCACCTTGTATTATAATACAGATAGTGGGGTTTTTAGCTGAGGCTTTCCCCTGAGTATTTTCTATGTTTCATGTGTATTGATTCTTCTTCTTATGGTTATATGTGTTCAACCCTTATTCAGCTCAATCTTTAAGCTTCCACAAGTTTGATAGTAGAAGTAGATTATAGTATTTTGCTTTGGTATATTACATTATCGAGTTAATCTACAGTCAGATTTTCTACATAGATCTCAGAGGTAGATTTGTAGAGAATTTGCACGAAATTCTACATGGTATCAGAGCCAGGTTTATCGAAGCTGTGAACACTACACTAAAAAGAAAATTCGAAGATTAAAGTTCGGGGTTGCAGGTCCAAATCGAATTCATTTCATACTTCAGGTTGGTCAATGGCATTCTATGGCTTGAGACTCGAGTATGCCTTGGAAGGCAACTCGAATTACATAGCATGGAAAGATTGCATGGAGGCTGCATTAGAAGACAACGACTTGAAGGATTTCATTGATCAAGAAATTCCAAAGCCAGGTTCAACTAATGCACAAGAGTTGGCTAAGTGGAAGAATTGTGTGGCAAGGGCGAGACGGAACATCCTTGAGGGAGTTCGAGACCATATTTTCTTGAGTCTCCATGGGAAGGATACTCCATATTCAATGTGGAAGACATTGAAGGACCTCTACCAGAACAGTAGCGACCAAAGGAAATTGGCTCTCAAGGATAAGCTTTCTAAGAATCAAGATGAATAACTACTGTCGATGATGATATGGTGACCCTCGCTCTCCTTGGCTTTCCAAAGAGCTGGAATAACTAACAGGACTCTGTGAATGGAAGGGAGAAACTACCGGATTGGGAACGACTGTTGTCGGATCTCATGTAGGAGGAGATGAGGAGGAGCACACGAGATGGTTCTTCATCCAAGGATGATGATGAAGAAAATCTAGCCTTAGCAAGTAAGGCAAGGAAATGGAAGGGGAAGGTGTCCCAATCCTAATCGAATTCTTCTCATGGAGGAAAGAAGGTTGACAATTCTAAATTGAGATGCTTTAATTGTCACAAGATGAGTCATTATGTGACTAATTGCCCATCGAAGAAATCCAAGAAGGGATCCTCGAAAGGATCGGAAGGTGAGGAATTAGCCTCTCAGTTCAAAATGGACTTTACTCTCATCACATGCATGGTGTCATCGATGATGGGTTGTGGTTGGTATCTTGACAGTGGAGCCTCATTCCACATGACCATCGATAAAATTTTATTCAATACCTTGGAGGAGAAAGACTTCAAGATGAGCATAGAGATGGGTGATGACGAAAGGTTTAGTGTTTCAAGAGTGGGCACTGTTGTTTTTCAGAGGGAGCATGGAGCTTCTATCACCTTGACAGACGTGAATTATGTGCCTAGACTAAAGAAGAACTTGGTGTTGGTCGTGATGTTCGAGGACAAAGGCTATGATGTTGTCTTTAGTAAGGGAAAGTTTTTCCTTAAACACATCACCACGAGACAGGTGAAACAGATCGGTTCATGAGTCGAGAACCTGTATGCTCTTGAGGTTCAAGATGCATGCAAAGCCTTGAGGAGAAAGGCAAATGTTAGAGACTTGGTGGTTGAGAGGGAGAGTAAATTACCTCTCAACATGCAATCCCAGAAGAAGTCTCAAACAATTGCGGAGGAGCCACAATTAGAGTCAGCAAAGGGATCACATGTAGCCATACCTCCACGTGTGAGGTGGGGCGATGTGAAGTGATAGTCCCAAGAAGGCCAAAATTGGGTAGGGTCCATTAAGAGGTTTTATCTCATGGATCGTACCTTGCCACGGGAGCCCAAAGTATAGAGTAGTGGGAGGAATCAGTGGGATTGATGCAGTCAGAGATCAAAGTGGCAGAGGCTAGAGCAGTCAAATACTAAAGAGCGCAGAGAAGGATTGACAACAATGTAGAAAGGTTGAGTCAACAGAAGCGCAGAGTTTTTAGTTGACAGAGGCAATAGCAGTTAGAGACTTTGATGACAAATGCCTCATACTGATTCAGTTGGATTTTTTTTTTATTATATATATATATATATATATATATTTTTTGGGGTTGTTGGAGCAACAACACTAGAGAGAAGTGTTGCATGCGTAACATTCCAAAGGTTCAGGATCAGGATCGAGTTGAATTCCTTTCTTGTTAAGAGGGAGTATTGAAAATAACAACAAGAAATGATAAAAATAGAATCCAGAATATTCCAATTTAATTTTTCCTTGAACTAAAATTGTGAATTAAATTCGAATTTAGTCTCACCGGCTGCTTGGAAACAATTAATTAATTCATTATGGATTAATTAGTTGGAGAAATTGAAGTTAGAAGTCTTTGTGAAGTCATGCAACAATTATCCCTTAAATTAAGGAGATTATATCTTAATTAAGGAGATAAGGTTGAGTTATATTTCAATTGTTATTAGTTAGCTCAGTTTCCTTAGTTAAGTCCAGTTAAATTAGTTCCAAATTGTTTGAGGAACTAATTGTGAGTTATCAGTCAGTTGATGCATGCATGCACTCAACAAGTGTACTCTAGATAACTGAAGATTCTCTCATCATTAACTCATGCAATTCTATTCTTAGAAAGACCCAGTTGAGCTAAATGTCACGTATAGTGTACTATCAGTTGCATGTTTTCTCCTATAAAGGAAACTCATCCATGCAGTCAAGGTAAGGTTCCTTGAGGATTGCGTAGTTCTAACAGGGTGTAGGATCAGTGTGAGTGATTAATCTTCCACTTGGTAACAGGAGGATCACCCATGAGAAACTGCACAAGGAAACAGGAGCCTGGAGGGCAAAGGACAAGGCTTGTGAGAAGCTTTGTTTGTCTATGAGCATCCAGGAGGATGGTACTGAGAGTTGGCTAGCTGTGAGAGCTAAGGCTTTGTGTAATTCTGATGTATTTCCACCTTGTATGATAATACAGATAGTGGGATTTTTAGCTAAGGCTTTCCCTTGAGCATTTTCTGTGTTTCATGTGTATTGATTCTTCTTCTTATGGTTATATGTGTTCAGCTTTGATTCAGCTCAATCTTTAAGCTTCCGCAAGTTTGATAGTAGAAGTAGATTATAGTATTTTGCTTTGGTATATTGCATTATCGAGTTAATATGCAGTCAGATTTTCTACATAAATCTCAGAGGTAGATTTGTAGAGAATTTGCAGGAAATTATACACCCACATGGTTAGGCACTTGGTCTACAGTGTTCTTGGCACCTCCAAGAAGCTTCCATCCCCAAATAAGGCCTATGTTAGAGTCAGTGTTTGCATACTATCATCAGTGATGAAAACCCATCTTTTATATCATATTACGGTCCCATTCTGAAATTTTTGTCATTCCACCTAGGTCCTCATTTAAAAATTTACTCACTGATGGTAGCCCTATGTCAGAAGCCCTACTCTCTCTCAAAAAAGTAATATTTTTTGGCCCACCTTCATGTGTCTTACTGAGCATACATTGGCCATAAAGGCTCATTTCATCATGTTTTGTGTCAGTCATGTCCACTTGGAGTCTACTCATTCAAGGTTCCATTAGGTCACTAGGTTTCATTCCTTCAAGGTCCAATAATACACCATTTCACTGCATAAAGCCAACAAAAAAGTATGAGAGTGAGAAAAATAATATCCTTTTGTCATTTGAAAAGGATTGGTAAACATGTGACTATGTTTGCCCAAGTTATAATTTTTATTCCAAGTATCAGTTTGATTTCAAAGTGTAATTTTATTTCAAAAAACAAATGTAATATGTTTTCTAATTTATGCAATTTTATGTTCATTATATGTACTAAGTTACTATTCCTAAAGCTGCCAACTCAAAGAACTATGTGCAAACTTCATCCAAGCAATTTCAAATACGAAGAATGCCAAAACTCCATGCATCATCAACCTGCAAAAAGAAAATCACAAAGTAAAGGGAAATTAGCAAGCATTTCAAAAAGGAGAAATGAATCATTAGAAAGTGGGTTTTAAAGGCAAAAGATTAAATTATTTGAGTATAAAGGCTTTCCTAGCATCTAACTCAACTCCATATGCCTCTTATCATTTCTTGAGCAAACCCCAAGAGACCTTTTTCACAATTCTGGGCGAAAATCAAAAGCACAGAGTAAGCGTTGTGTGTTCTCTTCTGGCGCTGCACGTTCTCTTCATGCATTGCGTGTTTACCCAGTGTTGCACATTTGCCACGGGCGCTACGCATTTCCTTAAGGCATTACGCACTTGCCAGAGGCGCTACGCACTCCCCACAAGCGTTGTGCATTTGTCCAGGAGAGCTAAAATTGCCTCCTTAACTCCACCAAAGTGCATTCAACCTCCTACAAGTAAGTAACCATTGCAGATCACATGTTTTTCCCCCATAGAATCATTCCCAAAGTATTTTGAAGGTTTGTTGAAAATTTGGTGTTATTCTCACATATAAACCCTAATATCTCCCTAAAAACTACCCTTGCACCCCCAATTCCTAAATCTTAACTCCCCTACACTTTCATACACCCCTTACACCTTTATCCCCTTTCCCTAAACCCTTTTATCCCAAATACTCCCTAAACCCTAAGTCCTCGGTGTTACAATTACCTAGGCTCCTAAACCCCCTACATTGCAAACAATTTCCCCATCCCAAAAAACTATCATATTAATATGCCATACCCTCCTCCATTACATACATCCCTTCACCCATATCCTTCATATTTCCCCTTCCCCATTTCATATTCCCAAAAAACCACATTCCAACTACCTTATACCTCCCTAGGGTTTGATATTACAACACTATCGCCGAAGAGAAATATAAACCATACAGTGAGGAAGAAGACTCAGGGGGAGGAGAAACAAAGGTCAAGAAAACACACAAAGGAGGAAAGATACTCATATTTGAGCCCACAAATCTTAGTGAACTCTTGGCATCTCCTATGGCTATGACATCCTTCAAATATCTAGGCTGTTATGATTTCTGTGAGCAAGTTCAGGCAGTCCAACACCATCCTATGTTGACTAGGCTCTTCATATCTAAACTCTAAGACAACCACATCACTTTAGTAGGTGTCACTTTTACTTTATCCTCTGCCTTTATATCAGTTGCCATCGGAATCCCAAATGTTGGGGAGAAACGATTTAAACAAGGTGATTTGGAGAGACATTATTATGAGCCTTTAATAAAACCAAGGCACAAAAATGAAATAAAGGGCTATTTTCCTTTTTCTCACCTACTAGATAGATATGCTCCCATGATGAAAATGATCATGAAATACTTTTCATGTGAAGGTAGGTTTTCTAGGCTTTATTCCTATCACAACCGGATTTTAATGCATTTCACTAGGGTAAAAATGTTGAATATACCCTACCATTTTTTCCAGAGCATTGATAAGATGGCCTACATTGTCCAGAAAAGGGAGTATAAAGATCAAATGAATAGTCTCTTTCATCATTCCCTCATTAAAATCCTAGTCCTTCATCATCTCAAAGAGCTCAACAATGCATGGAGTACCTTCATAGACAATCCCATATTTATTGATTCATCTACTCAGAATGTTCAAAGTATCACTTCATCATCTCACCCTTCCACTTCCATTCCTCCATCTCAGCCCATAGATCATTCATCCTCATCTCATCATTCACCCTCACCATCACCATTTCATGAGCATATCCATTCACCTAACAGAGATGAAATCAGAGAGCAGGAGTAGATTGGACAGGTTGAGTTCACCAAGCCTAAAGGGGCTGATTTGGACACTTTGACACACATTTATCAGAGAGGCCACAGGTAGGTGTTTTCCCCTCAAACTGTGGGAGGGGCCTTGCCTTCTTCATCAGCAAAGCATTTACAGAAGGGCAAGGAAAAGATGACAGACAGAGAGATTCAGCATGAGGAGAAAGACCTCCATAAGGCAGAGCAAGATTTTGACTTGGTTGACATAGGTGAGCATGATGACAGTGAGAGCACAAGCATTGTCATCAAAGAAAAATATGCACTCATCAGGGAGGTCTAGATCAACCTGCAGAGGGAAAAATACATCATCTCATATTATGAGCAGGAGAATAAGCAACTTCAAGCCAAGCATGATGTAATGGAGATTAAGCTCATCAAGGCAAAGAAGGAAGCAATGAAATCCAAAACGTTGCTAGATGAGTCCTATGATAGGTATGGTGAACCTAAAGAAGAGCAAGAAACTAGAAAAAGAGCTAGAACTAGAGGGTTGAAAAAAGCTCTAGAACTAGAGAAATAAAAGGAGGTTGAGCTTGCTAATGAGCTCACATGGAATGAGCAATTTTCCATCTTGGTCAATGAAAATCGGGAGCATTGGCTTGATAAGGTCAATCAGCATCTAGAGAATCTCCTAGACAAAGCTAACCAACAAAATGAAATTCAGAAGAAGATGGAAAAACACAATGCCAATAGAGAAAGGATTTCCAAGGCAAAACTCAAAGCTGCAAAGGAAAAAAATTGAAGCCCTAACTCACCAAAAGGAGAAGGAGAAGCTTGAAATACTTGAAAAGGCTTCACTCCAAGCCTAGCTACACCAAACATCAGCTCCTTTGACCAATTTTGAAGTCCCTTAGCATATTTTGGGAAAGATATGTTTTTTGTGTTTTTAGGCAATTTAAATATCAGTTGCATGGTAAAACACGCAACGCTTAGGGCATTGTGCACTTTTTTGGGACACTTTTTGGAGGAATGGAAGCCACCAATGGATGTAGAAGGACCAAGACATCTAGGAAAACCATGTTTCCAGCTCTGGAATGCAAAACTGGCAAGTGAAAAGGGCAAAAAACTACCAAAAAATCATGTTTTTGCCCTCTTTTTCAGCCAGGCGTTTCACACTTGACCATTCTTGGGAGAATGGAGTTTTTAAGGGTCAAATCAAGCCCATTTTTAAAACTAAAGGTAGATTTCGAAACTAGACTGGATAATATTTCCAATGAGCTATCCTGGGCTCAAATTGGACACCAGGAAGGTTGGAAAAAGTGGGTCTAAAGATGGTGTTGCACGTTAGCCATAGGCGTTGCGCACTTGACACAGGCATTGTACACTTGACACAGGCACTACACACTTGACACAGGCGTTGGGCACTTGAAAGTTGGCCTAGTTTTTCGTTGTTCTTCTCCAGGTTTGAATTTTACCTATGGGAAATCAATATTTTATTGATGTAATTGATATGATTGATCTAATTATGGTATTTTACTATTACCTAGGGGTATATACATTAGGTCAATAGTCTTCATCAAGTCAAATGAATAAGTTGTAATGTAATTAGGGATGAGTCACTTTGACCACCCTACACTCTAGCTATCAATTTAGATTATGGTGGAATTGCTCCTCTTCTCATGGATTCGACCCTTGAGGATGGGAGGAGTTTGTTTTGAGGTCTATATCTTCCCTTTCTTCACTCTTTTCAGAGGTTGGACTGAGTTGGATGTTGTAATATTGATCAGAGACACTATTGTATCAGAATTTGGCCAGTTTCAATAGATGAGTTGCAGTTATTTATTTGGGATACATGTGGTATGAATGTTTAGCATTGTTTCTTCTCTGTTATCATTGTATGAAATTTTTGTAAGTTCATAAACCATTTCATGTCTGTTATATGGTAATTTTCAAGTTGATAGGTAGAATTCATGTTTGCTCATGCTTTGTTTTGGGAAAGTTAGCATAATTTGTTCATTTCTCTTCAGTTTAGGAAGAATACATCTCCTATTCTCTTAACTCCTCATCAGTCTGAAACCATCTCACTAAATCACCTTTTAAGTGCTAAGCCTTCTTCCTACCTTGCCCCTTTGGATGTCTGCAATCATATCTCATTTGCTCTGACCTAGCCTCTTGACCTAAATATCCTCATCTAGCAATAACCCAGTCAAATCAAATCAAAAAAACCCTCTTCACTTTATACCTAGCCTAAAACCCTAATCCATCCAGCCCTCTTGGCTGTGATTCTTTGGAGAGAGCCCTCTTCGACCTGGTAGGGCTAGCTACCAAGTTAAAAGATTACTCTGTGGTTACCTCAGCTGGACTCTTCCTCAGCCTTGGAGATCCGGAGGAGTGATAACATACTGGCACACTTGTCAGGGAACGAAAGATTCATTTTCCTTGGGTGTACAACAAGTTTTCATTGGAATTTGGTCCTTTGGATGATGGGACTAAGTTTCACAAAGGCTGATTCCATAATTGCAGTGTCAAGATTGTAGAGCTGGCTTCGAAGAGACGAACAAGACAAAATTCTGCATTTTGATCCAGCTAATTCAGTCGAAGATATTCAAAGCTTGTTCAAAAGGAAAAGAAGTTTATAGATCACAAGTTCAATCAAACCTCATTCCATTGGTAAGCTCTCGATCGTTACCAATTTAAATTTCTCTATTGAAGACTTTCCGTTGCTGTGAAGTTTGAAGATATCTTTGTTTTGTTCAAGTCTGAATTCTTTTACCTTACATAGTCCTTGACCCTGTTAATGTTCTGGCTCTGAAAAGATATACCAAGTCAAACCCTGACCCGAACCCTCCTTATCCTATTCATGATCCTAAAAGATTATTAAGAAAACCTAAAGTCCCTTTCCCTAAGACTAAAAGCACAAAGTTGGAAAGGACCACTTCCTTGCCAAATCAGATACTTAGTATTGATGATATTACTTTTGATATTAAATTTGAGCTATCTCTATTTCATTCGAAGTCTGAGTCTTGTCTTACAGAGGAAGTGTTTGATCCCATAAATTTTGATTCATACTTACCTGCCTCAAAATCTTTGTTTAATCAATCTTATGGTACATCACAATCTTCACAACTTGAGCACGAGCTTTGGTCTAATTTTGAGAAACTTCAAAGCATAGCTGATCAATTACAAATTACTGCAGAAAAAGCCTATATCCAGTATCAACTTGAAAGCTTACCTTCTACCGTACCCTCTACTGCACCTCCGAAAACAACCGTATTTTCACCTCCATCTTCATTCCAGCCAACTCAACCCATTGTAATCCTCGTACACCCTCCCCTGGTACTCATGACGAGATTTTCTCATTACAATTACCTGGTCAGTTGGCAACTTTACCTCAGACCCATTTCCAGAGACTTCCTCTTTTCGATGATAGCCCGTGAGTCACAGCACAACAACATATTGACAAGATGGTTGATTTCATTGATTTAGAGGAGGTTGATGATGACGAAGCCAAAATGAGACTAATGGCTCAATTTTTTCCTGGAGATGTGAAAAAAATGTTTCATGGATCAGCAATTGGCTCCATTGATACTCGTCAGAGGTTGAATGAGTTGTTCTTAGTGAGGTGGCGGGAAAAGAAGAATCCACTGCAGAACTTGGCGGAATACAATACATTGAAAAGGAACCCTAACGAGATGGTTCAGGAGTTTACTATAAGGTTTAATCAGATCTACAATTCCATTCCAATAACATGACACCTCCACCTGATATGGCACTTTAACATTATTTGGATGCTTTTGATCCAGAGATGGCTTATCAACTACAGGAAAGAGATCCTTCCACTCTGGAAGAAATGCAAGATATTGCAGTGAGTATGGAAGCAAACTTGATGATTAAAAAGTCTCAATTGAAACATGAGAAACCAGAGAAGAAAGTAACAATCAAAGAAGAACCCTCTGCTTCCACTAATCTCAAACTAGATGTCGTGATCAAAACCATGGAGAGGATGGCTGACTGAATGATAGGTTTAGATAGATAGCAAGAGCCACATGTTAGGAATCTGAATTTCAAAAACTAGCAACCTCAGTACAGGATAAAAAAAAAGAGAGAGCTGAAATCTCCTGAGGCATCAACATCTCAACAACAAATTCGTACACCCTTGCAGCAAAATTATGCTCAAGGAGAATCATAGGATGAAACAGATCCGATTGTCAAAGAAACCAACATATTTAGGGAAGACTACCATCCCATTTTCTTGATTGAAAATGAGAAGTATGTCGAGAAGACAAATGATCCTAAAGATGAAGACTACATATTGGAAAATGACTATGCATTGGGAACCCAATCAGATGATTATCAAAGAGGATACTTGAATGCACTCAGCTCTCAGTAGAAGTAATATTCCTTGAGAAATAGAGATGTCCCAATCACTCCGATCCAGAAAAGGACATCCACAACAGAAGGATACTCAACCAAAGACAATTCCTCAAGGTAATCAAAGGAAAGGCAAAGAGATGACAGCAACTAACGAAAACAAAGTAAATCATCGATCTACAAGCAATCCAAACAAGGACCATGACATTCAGAAGAAATATCAGACATCAAAATATTTGCTCGAGAAAAGAGACATCATCCAAAAAGAGGTAGATAAATCTAGCTCATTCAATTTAGACACTAAAATTTCAAAGTTGAAAGTGTGAATCCCTCTTATTGAACTTGTCAAAAATAGCCATTACAAGTATGATATAGTTAAAATGCTGAAAGTTGACCATATGCCTGACATGGTTAATGTTGAAGATGACCAGCCTGAATTGATTTTTGGTCCAGCCATAAATGGCCAGTGAGAAGATACTGAGGCTCCTCCATTTTACCTGAGTTTAAGAATCCACCAATACATTCTGCATAACTCCATGCTTGACTTCGAAGCCTCCCATAATTTAATTTCTAAGGCTATCATGGAAAAGGTGGGTCTAGATATTACTCGTGAATACCATGACTTGTATTCTTTTGATTCTGGTAAGGTTCGTTGTCTTGGTCTAATAAAATATTTGACAGTATTCCTTGACCAAATCCTGGAAAAGAATGTCTTAATGGATGTGGTGGTAGCTGATATACCACCACAGTTTGGTATGTTATCGTCAAGGTCCTGGGGAGTGAAAATAAGAGGCACATTGCAGTTAGACTTCTCCTGTGCCACTATTCTAGTTTTCGGGCAATTGAGGAAATTGTACTGAGAAACCAAAATGAAATTCATGATAACTAGCAAGGGGAAGCCCAATAATCATCCCATAAATGTTGTACATACAGATTTAGAGTCATTTATTTTATATAATGATAGTGGACTAAATGATGTAGATAGTCAGCCTATGGAAATTAAAGATGTACCGGAGATTTCCAATTGTATAAGGACAATTTTAGATAAGGAAAAAGAAAAGCTACCAAGTTCATCTGAACAACCATTGGACAAGGTAGAGAAAGGCTTAGAAAAGAAATCAGAGAAGGTAATGGAAACTTCAGTTTAACCTGAAGAGAAAGTTCAAAAAATTGACCCAAAGAAGAGACCAGATTTATAGCCCTTGGAAGAGGAGCACGGTCTTTGGACCATGGACTTTGATGATGCTCTAGGGAAATATGGGGTAGGCATTGGCATTTGGCTCCGAAGTCTGCAACATCACCAAGGTGAGGTCCCTCAGAATGTTAGATTATGCTTATACAAGTTAGCTTTTGATTGCACTAACAATGAGGCGGAGTACGAAGCGTTGATCACAAGCTTAAAGATCTTGAAAAGATTGGGTGTACAAAGAATCTTTACGTATGGTGATTCAGAACTTGTGATCAAGCAAGTTAAAGGTGAATATCAAGCTCACCATCCACGGATGAGACAACATAGAAATGTTGTTTTAGATATTTTGAGAATGTTTCTGGAATATACACTTTCAGTTGTACCAAGGAGTCATAATCTTATGGCAGATTCCTTGGCTACAGCTGCAAGCAATTTCAAAATCCCCATCTTTTCAAACAAGAAATTTGAGATTCATGTAAAGCATCGGCCCTCTGTTCCTAACAACTTGCGATATTGGCAAGTATTTGGGATGACAAGCAAGTAAATAACTTTCTCCAGAGTGAAGGAGGGTTTGAGAATTGTTCCATGTATGAAGTTTACGACAAGGATGATCAAGTCATCGAGGCAACCCAAGTTGATATACTACAGCTAAAGGACAACAATATTCTGAAAGGTCTTATACCTTTCTAAGACTTATTTGATCAAGATGGTGGAGCAAGGAAAACTACATTAGTTCCTACCGAGAAAGGTGTCGAAGACGTGAACTTTGAAACAATAGAAAAACCAAAGATAATCAAGTTGTCCAAAACATTATCTCCCGAGGTAAAAGAAAAATATAGTCATTTATTGTCTGAATTTTCTAATGTTTTTGCATGGGATTATGCAGATTTAAAGGAGTATGACAAGAAAATAATTAAGCATACCATCCCAATTAAGCCGGATCAAAAGCCCTTTAGACAAAAGCTAAGAAGGATTAACCCAAGGTTGTTGTCATCCATGGAGAAATAAATCAACAGACTTTTCAAGGCGGGCATCATTGTTCCCATCAGATTTTCTGATTGGATATCAAATCTAGTCCCGATGAGAAATAAGACCAGAGAAATTAGGCTCTGTGTAGACTTCAGAAACTTAAACAAAGTATCTATGAAAGATAATTATCTGCTTCCCAAAATGGACCATATCCTTTAGAGATTTGTTGGTGCTTCCTAGATGTCACTACTAGATGGTTATTCTCGTTACAATCAAATTTTAATGCATGAGGAAGATCAGGACAAGACAGCATTCACCACACCTTGGGGCACATTCAAATGTGCAACAATTCCATTCGATCTCAAAAATGCAAGGGCCACTTTTCAGCGGGCCATGGACATAGTCTTTGCCAATGAAAAATATGTTTTCTTGGTTGTATATTTAGATGATGTAACGGTATTTTCACATTCAGATGATGAACATTTGCATCATTTAAGAGTTATTTGTCAGAGATGTAGAAAGTTTGGGATCTCTCTCAATCCGAAGAAAAGTTTATTTGCTATGGAGGAAGAAAAACTTCTCGGCCACATCATCTCAAAGGACAACATCCGGATAGACCCGTCACAGGTAGAAGCTATTTAGCAAATTGATGTCCCTCGCAGCAAGGAAGAAATCCAATCATTCAATGGTAAGATGAATTTCTTATGCAGATTTATTCCTAATTTGGATGAACATCTTAGAGAGATGACAAATATGTTGAAAAAAGAGAGTGATGTAAAGTGGTTCGAAGAAGCCCGCAAGTCCTTTCATGCAGTAAAGTTTGCGCTCACAATTTCCCCTATTTTAATTAGTCCCAATTACTCCAATGATTTTATTATATTCTCTTTTTCTTCTGAGCATACCATGGCAACAATATTAATGCAAAAAAAGAGATAAAACCGAACTGCCCATAACATTTTTCAGTCACAATATCAAGGATGCAGCCCTTAAGTACAACATCATTGAGAAACAAGCCTTGGATTTGGTAAAGGTGGTGAAAGATTTCAGATTTTACATTTTACATTCGTATACTCTTACTTATGTGCCTAATGCAGCATTAAAATAAGTTCTTGTGCAGAATAACCCGAAAGGTAGAAGATTTAGTTGGATAACAACATTATTAGAATATGATCTTGAGATCAAGCCTACCAAGATGATCAAGGGTCAAGGCTTAACGAAACTCATGGTTGAGACAAATCTCCATGCTCTAGATATCAACCTTGTAGCAACATTATCCAACAATCAAGAACAAGTAGATCTCATTCAGGTATCTGATATCTTTCTATCATCTCCAGGATATTATGATATTATTTAAGTTTTGCAACATCTAAATCCCCCTCCAAGCATGTCTAAGGCTAAGAGAAGGTCATCGAAGCTAAAGGCTTCTAAATATTGCATTATGGACAGTGCGCTTTATTGGAAAGATCCTAGAGGTGTGATGCTAAATTGTTTGACCGAAGATGATTCTAAAGAAGTAATAAATGACTTCCATAAAGGAGATTGTGGGGGCCACTTGTACTGGAAGACCACGGCCAACAAAGTACTGAGAGCAGGTTACTATTGGCCTACACTTTTTGCAGATGTCTACAAGGCAATGATGAGTTGTCACGAGTGTCAAAGTTTTCCAAGGTAAAAGAAAACTTCTTCCTTTTCCTCTACAACCTATATCAGTTCATGCACCTTTTCAGCAGTGGGGCCTAGATTTCATAGGTGAGATTAACCCATCATCATCCGCACAACACAATTGGATATTGACAGCTACATACTTCTTCACTAAGTGGATCGAAGTGATTCCAACCAAGCAAGCGACAGATTCAGTTATCATTCAAGTTTTAGAAACTAATATCTTGTCCCATTTTGGTTATCCTAATAAGATCATCACAGACAACGCGGTAACATTCAAGTCCAAAAAGATGACTGAGTTTTGTGACAAATACAACATTAATTTGGGACATTCTACACCATACTATCCACAAGGAAATGGTGTGGCGGAGTCCTCCAATAAATTCTTAGTCAACATCATCAAGAAAATGTTAGAGGCCAACAAAAATAATTGGCACGAAAAGTTGATCAATGTATTGTGGGCAGATCGGGTGAGTAGTAAGAAATCTCTTGGACTTTCTCCTTTTTAAATTGTGTATGGAGTAGATATTATTTTTCCTTCATCATTAGCAGTCTCGGTGATGAAATTGTTACAAGAAGCGGGAAGTGAAGAGAATGATATTCAGCGCCGGATCAATCAAATGATTCACCTATAACAGACACGGGATGAGGCATTTCAGAACACCTCTAAGCTCCATGAGAGGATAAAGAAAATATATGATTGAAAAACAAAGGAGGATGATTTCAAAATTGCAGATGTGGTGCTTCATTGGGATGCCAAAAATGAAGGCCAAGGTAAGCATGGTAAATTTGAAAATCTATGGAAAGGCCCTTATCAGATTTCATCTTTCTGAGGACAAAATGCTTTCTTGTTGGATGAGATGGATGGGGAACCATGCTTAGGAGGACTAGTCAATGGTAGGCTCCTTAAGCATTATCTTTTCTGAATTGTCTTGGTTTCATTGTACATAACAGTTTAACTTTCTGCAAGTGTGAAGTAGAGAATCACTTGAGTTGGAAGCCCGAAGTGAAGGCCATGGAGCTTCACTGATTTTCTGCCATTTTCAATGTTCAGTCATTATTTAAGTAAGTTAGTTTTGAGTCAGTTTGTGTTATTCGAGTCATAAGAATTTAGTCATGCATTTCAGTATAAGTTTTGACCGTATTGGCTTACATGGTTTAGCAGTCGATTTACGGTGTTCTTGACACCTCCAAGGAGCTGCCATCCCCAAATAAGGCTGATGTTAGAGTCAGTATTTGCATATTGCCATCAGTGATCAAAACCCCTCTTTTATATCATATTAGGGTCCCATTCTGAAATTGTTGTCATTTCACCTAGGTCCTTATTTAAAAATTTACTCACTGATGGTAGCCCTATGTCAAAAGCCCTTCTCTCTCTCAAAAAGGTAATATTTTCTGGCACACTTTCATCATACATTGGCCATAAAGGCTCATTTCATCATGTTTTGTGTTAGTCAAGTCCACTTGGAATCTTCTCATTCAAGGTCCGATTAGGTCACTAGGTTTCATTCTTTCAAGGTCCAATAATGCTCCATTTGACTGCATAAAGCCAACAAAAAAGTATGAGAGTGAGAAAAATAATATCCTTTTGTCATTTGAAAAGGATTGGTAAACATGTGACTATGTTTGCCCAAGTTATAATTTTTATTCCAAGTATCAGTTCGATTTCAGAGTGTAATTTTATTTCAAAAATAGATGTAATATGTTTTCTAATTTATGTAATTTCATGTTCATTAAATGTAATAAGTTATTATTCCTAAAGCTGTCAACTCAAAGAAATATGTGCTAACTTGATCCAAGAAAATTCAATTATGAAGAATGCCAAAACTCCATGCATCATCAACCTGCAAAAAGAAAATCAGAGAGTAACGGGAATTAGTAAGCATTTCTAAAAGGAAAAATGAAACATTAGAAAGTGGGTTTAAAGCTAAAAGATAAAATCCATTTAAGTATAAAGGCTTTCCTAGCATCTAACTCAACTCCATTTGCCTCTTATCATTTCTTGACCAAACCCCAAGAGACCTTTTTCACAATTCTGGGCGAAAATCAGCAGCACAGAGAAAGCGTTGCAGGTTCTCTTATGGCGCTACGTGTTCTCTTCAAGCGTTGCATGTTTACCTAACGTTGTGCATTTGCCACGAGCGATGCGCGTTTCCTTAAGGCAGTGCACGCTTGCCATAGGCACTACACACTCCCCACAAGCACTACGCGTTTGTCCAGGAGAGCTAAAATCACCTCCTCAACTCCACCAAAGTGCATTAGACCTCCTACAAGTAAGTAACCACTACAGATCACATGCTTTTCCCCCATAGAATCATTCCCAAAGTGTTTTGGAGGTTTGTTGAAAATTTGGTGTTATTCTCACATATAAACCCTAATATCTCCCTAAAAACTACCCTTACACCCCCAATTCCTAAATCTTAACTCACCTACAATTTTATACACCCACTACACCTTCATTTCCTTTCCCTAAACCATTTTATCCCAATTACTCTCTAAACCTTTGTATCTAAAACCTAAGTCATAGGTGTTACAATTACCTAGGCTCCCAAACTCCCTACATTCCAAATAATTTCCCCATCCCAAAAATCTATCATATTAATACCCCATACCCTCCTCCATTACATACATCCCTTCACCCATCTCCTTCATATTTCCCCTTCCGCATTTCATATTCCCAAAATACCACATTCCAACTACCTTATACCTCCCTAGGGTTTGATATTACAACACTATGGAAAAAGAGGAATATAAACCATACAGCAAGGAAGAAGAAAAAGAGGTCAAGAAAACACAAAAAGGAGGCAAGATACTTAGATTTGAGCCCATAGATCTCAGGGAACTCTTGGAATCTCTTATGGTTGTGACATCATTCAAATATCTAGGATGTTATGATTTCTGTGAGACAGTTCAAGTAGTCCAACACCATCCTATGTTGACTAGGCTCTTCATATCTAAACTCCAAGACAACCAAGTCACTTTAGCAGGTGCCACTTTTACTTTATCCTCTGTCATTATATCAATTGCCGCTAGAATCCTAAATGTTGGGATGAAATGGTTTAAACAAGGTGATTTGGGGAGAAATTATTATGAGCCTTTCATAAAACCAAGGCACAGAAATGAAATAAAGGGCTATTTTCCTTTTTCTCACCTACTAGACAGATATGCTCCCATGATGAAAATTATCATGAAATACTTTTCATGTGAAAGTAGATTTTCTAGGCTTTATTCCCATCACATCTGACTTTTAATGCATTTAACTAGGGTAAAAATGTTGAATATACCCTACTATCTATTCTGGAGCATTGATAAGATGGCCTACATTGTCCCTCATTAAAATCATAGTCCTTCATCATCTCAAATAGCTCAACATTGCATGGAGTACCTTCATAGTCAATCCCATATTTACTGGTTCATCTACTCAGAATGTTAAAAGTATCCATTCATCATCTCACCCTTCCACCTCCATTCCTCCATCTCAAACCATAGATCATTAATCCTCATCTGATCAGTCACCCTCACCATCACCCCCATCATTACCATTTCATGAGCATATCCATTCACCTAACAGAGATGAAATCAGAGAGTAGGAGCAGATTGGGTAGGTTGAGGTCATCAAGCCCAAAGGGGCTGATTTAAGGACTTTGACACACATTTATCAAAGAGGCCCCCACAAATTGTGGGAGGGGCCTTGCCTTCTTCATCAGTAAAGTAGGTACAAAAGGGCAAGGAAAATATGACAGAGACAGAGATTCAGCATGAGGAGGAGGACCTCCATGAGGCAGAGTAGGATTTTGACTTGGTTGACTTAGGTGAGATGATGATAGTGAGAGCAGAATCATTGTCATCAAAGAAAAACATGCACTCATCAGGGAGCTCTAGATCCACCTGCAGAGGGCAAAATACATCATCTCATATTATGAGCAGGAGAATAAGCAGCTACAAGCCAAGCATGATGTCATGGAGATTAAGCTCATCAAGGCAAAGAAGGAAGCAATGAAATCCATGGAATTTCTAGATGAGGCCTATGACAGGTATGGTGAATCTGAAGAAGAGCAAGAAACTAGAAAAATACTTAGAACTAGAGAGCTGAAAAGAGCTCTAGAACTAGAGAAACAAAAGGAGGTGGAGCTTGCTAATGCGCTCACATGGAATGAGCAATTTGCCATCTTGGTCAATGAAAACCGGGAGCATTGGCTTGATAAGGTCAATCAGCTTCTAGAGAAGCTCCTATACAAAACTAACTAGAAAAATTAAATTCAAAATAAGATGGCAAAACACTATGCTAACAGAGAAAGGATTGCTAGGGCAAAACTCAAAGCTGCAAAGGAAAAAATTGAAGCCCTAACTCACCAAAAGGAGAAGGAGAAGCTTGACATACTTTCAAAGGCTTCACTCCGAGCCTATCTACACCAAACACGAGCTCCTTGACCAATTTTAAAGTCCCTTAGCATATTTTGGAAAATACATGTTTTATGTGTTTTTTAGGCAATTTAAATATCAACTGCATGGTCAAACGTGCAGTGCCAAGTGCATTGTGCACTTTTTTGGGACAATTTTTTTAGGAATGGAAGCCACCAATGGATGCAGAAGGACCAAGACATCTAGGAAAACGATGTTTCCAGCCTTGGAATGCAAAACTGGTAGGTGAAAAGGGCAAAAAACTACCCAAAAATCATGTTTTTGCCCTCTTTTTCAGCTAAGCACTACGCACTTGACCAGTCTTGGGAGAATGGCATTTTAGAGGGTCAAATCAAGCCCATTTTGAAAACTAAATGTAGATTTTTAAATTAGATTGGATAATATTTCCAACGAGCTATCTTGGGCTCAATTTAGACACCGGGAAGGTAGGAAAAAGTGGGTCTAAAGATGGTGTTGCGCGTTAGCCACAGGCAGTGCGCACATGACAGTTGGCCTAGTTTTTCACTGTTCTTCTCCATATTTGAATTTTACCTATGGGAAATCAATATTTTACTAATGTAATTATGGTCAGATTAATCAGTTGCAATGTGATTAGGGATGAGTCACTTTGACCACCCTACACTCTAACTATCAGTTTAGATTTTGGTGGAATTTCTCCTCTTCTCATGGATTCGACCCCTGAGGATTGGAGGAGTTTTTTTTAGGTCTATATATTCCCTTTCTTCACTCTTTTCAGAGGTTGGACTCCATTGAGGTGTACTAGTGTTTCAGACTTTGGCATGGAATATATTTGATGAGTTGCAGCTATTTTGGTGGGATTCCTGTGGCATGGTATTTTGATATTGTTTCTTCTTCATTTACACGTGTGTGAATGTTTTGTATTTTCCATGATCCATTTCACTTCTAAATATGTTTGATTTTCAAGGGTGATAAGCAGAATTCATCTTCTATGCTCTGTTTTGGGAAAATCGTCATAATTTGTTTCATTTCTCCAGTTTAAAAAGAATTCATGATTTCCATGCTCTTTTTAGCACCTCGTCAGTCTAAACCATTTCATCAATATACTACAAAGATTTAAAATACTTGCCTACCTTGCCCCATCAAATGTTTGCAATTTTGACTTTCTTTTGCCCTAACCTAGTTCACTTTCTGACCTAATTCACTCATCCAGTGACTATCCCAATCAAATCAAATAAAAACCATGAGCTATTATACCTAGCCTAAAACCCTAATCCATCCAACCCTCTTGGTTGTGATTTTGTGGAGAGAGCCCTCCCCGGCTTGGTAGGGCTAACTACCAAGTCAAAAGATTGGTCTGTGGTTACTTCAACTAGACTCTTCCTCAGCCTTGGAGATCTGGAGGAGTGATAACAATGTCTGTCACTGGTATGATGAGATCATGTTATTATTGAGATCATTGTATGATATAGACTGAAACAATGGGAGGCACCAAAACTATTGCCATGTACCCTAAGTTCTGAACGCTTCATCTTTTGATTAAGATTACTTGATCTTGGCACCGAGACTGTTGGTAGTATGAGACTATGAAATTATCCGAGAATTTCAGATAAGGATCCAAATCAGTCTCATTGTAGGACTAAACTATAGACTGTCTCCTTGATTATATAGACAAAAGCCCTTGCCATAATATATTTTTGTTGTAGGTTGATACTTGAATGTCTCTTTTAGTTGCCCTTCCTTTGACTTCAACACCTTAGCTCTGATACCATGTTGAAGAATCTAGGGCAATGTAGGTTAATGAGATTCTTCTTGCCATAATAACTATTTGTGAGGTATTTTAACTTTTTATTCTTAGCACAATATTCACGTGTTATTATTAGAGTGTGTCTTCTTAGTTCATCAAATAGCTGCCAAAATAAAAGAGACAAGAACACAAGATGTTTGCTTTTTGCCAGCGCCAAAACCTCTCACTCTTTGAGAGGAAAACCAGCACAAAATTCTTCTTATAGAGATTCCAATTGACGAATACCAAGACCAGGACCCTTGACCTATTAGGCCACTCCAAGACCTAGACACCAATCCTCTTCTTCGTCATTGCTAAGATCATCATCACTGCTAATGAACTTTGAATTCATCACTGCTACAACACTGAGGCCTTCATTATTGTACCACCGATATCATTTATTGTTGCATCTTTGATGCACCTTGCTGCACTGAGATCATTGTTGCATCATCACTACACCACCGAGATCATGATCATGACCTTGTAATTATGTCTTCGTCAAGATCATGAATGAGATCATGAACACCACTATGCCGAGACATGTATACTGAGATAGAGTGTCATTGTGAGATCATCGAGATCCCTATTATCCAAAACTGTGACTCTGTCTAGAGAGTATCTCGAGAGTGTATTACTGAGAGATATTCATCACACATATGCCAAGATTGTGACTGCATATTAGTATGCCGAGATGGTGTTCAGTGAGACTGTGAGGAGGTCGAGACATCACCTCTGTGATACCCATCTGAAAAATGCAAAGATATCTAAGATTGAGAGGTCATGAGATTGTTATTACTCACTGTGGTTTCCCATGAAAGTGCAGAGGCATCTGAGTTCCTGTTCTCCACTGTACCTATCCAAAAATTACACAGGAATTTGAGTTATGCACCTTCTTGTAATTCAGATTTTACACGCATATTTATAGTGGTTAGTCTCTATAATAAGTCAACGTGACTGTGTCAAGAGATGTGTTTATTGGTGAAAGTCGGCATGATCTTCCTTTAATTCGATTGGCCGACCAACTTCTTCAAGAGGGGTTGTGCCTTTCTTTGGAGGGTTGTTAGACATTTCTATGGACTTGTATACATTGAACATAGGCTCAAGAAGAGCTTCTTCACACATGACATTAACTCTTTGACTTATTAATAAATCCTAAGGCTTTCCATGGAAGCCACTAACAAATAAATCTATTTCTCATGAAACCCATTCAGCAAGGCATACAAAAAATAATTTTATTTCGTTTATTTCATCATTTAAAAAGATCATGTCATTATGAAGACCGGGCCTATTTACACTTCCTTCAATAATTTGAACTCTGATACCATGTAGAAATTCCTTGTAGATTCAAACTACATATTGTAATATGCTAAAACAATTGACTTGAATCTACTCTACTCATTAGCGGAAACAATTATTGATCGATGAAACCACGAAGCATAAAGGAGAAAGAATTCAATCACACATAACACAATAATTTTTTGTGAAAGCCACAACTAAAAACCCTTTTTATCTTTATATTGCATTCATCAGAAAATATGAGAAGATTACAATGCTTTGCCTAAGCCTGAGCAACCTCTGCACTATCACAATCTATCTCACTGCTTGACAAACCAGCTCAAGCCAATGCTTAGCCATTTATGTTGCCAGCCAAGATCCTATTTTCTTGTGCAGTTTCTTAGGGAATTAGCCCATATTTAATTGGGAAATTCCTCGATAGTGAATTGCACAATCCTCATAGGCCTTCCTCTAAATTCATGCACCACCTGTATAATTTGAATTATTATACAATTGATAGTACATTGTCCATGAACTCCAATCTCAACTGGGTCTTTCTCTGATCTGACATGCATGAGTTAATTATGAGTGAATCTTTAGTTTATTGGTTGAGCAATGTTGGTTACACCCCACTACTAGATCTCCCACAAATTCCTCCATCAATTGGAACTAGTTTAACTCAACTTAACTCAATTTAACTTAATTAAATTGAGTTAAATAATTACAACTCAAAAAATCTCAACTTGGACCCCTAAAATTTAGGAACCACTCTATATGACTCTAGATAGATTCCAAACTCGAATTAACTGAGACAACTAAGTCAATTAAACTTAGTTAACTATTACAAGTTGCTATGAGAATTACAATTACAATTTAATTCCTAATTCAATTCAAGGACAAAATTAAATTAGGATTTTCTTGTTGCATTTTTCAACACATCTGTTGGGCATGAAGGATGGGTTTACTTTGTAAGATATGATAGATGAAGCTTTGTGGTGTACTGGATGAGGTTAGTTGCTACCATAGCTAACTATGTAACTTGTGGCTCTCGGATTTTCTCCGAGGATGTAATCTATCTGAGATTGAGCAAAGGATAGAAGCTCTGAGGGCTGCACAACTTCACTCGAGCATTGAAGGTTCTTGTGAGCAACAATGAGATAATCAGAGTAAACTATGATGAGAGAAACTGGATGTTTTTCCATATTTGCCAAAAAAGGACGCCACTTGGAGTTTTTTATACAGTTCTATTGCCTTTCTGCAAGCACGCACAAATGATTTTTTATTTTTTTTCCTAATAGTTTTATAGAAAAACATTACTCTACCCACCTCTACCTTGCATGAAGGACTTTGAGTCCAAAACCTAAACTCCCACATACTTGACATTCCAGCTAAATTCAGTCATTTGTCATTCCATTCCATCTAGAGAAGCAACACTGTCAATCACATAGTTCATGTAACAGTAAGACAAATCTCCAGTAGCCTCATGAAGCCATATCGAAGCCCAAAGAAGCTCATCTGCATATCCACTTTTAGAGGCATAATACTTTTGTGAAACATTAATGCCATTGTCATATTTTCCTTTGTGCTTATCATCAAATGTGAAAAGTTTCTTGGCATGGTTGAGAATCTCATTAGAGTATGCGTGATTAGAGTGCCTGAAAACAATTGAAGCATAATCCATTATAGCTGTTATTTCTCCCACAAGATCTGAGCTAGGATTGTTTGCATCAATTCTATATGCCTAGCAAAGTTTGGTCATGTCTTCTGGCCTTTTCCAACAATACTGGTCCAAGTCACCATCATCCACCTCTCCATACAATACATCACGCTATGTATGTGCCTTGAGAAAATAATCAGTCTTCCATTGAATAGCCTCCATCGAAACACCCAACTCACCACTAGTGGTCAATTGCTTGCCATATTCAATAACACTCCATGAGAGCACGATGACAATGAATTCCATTGGGAGGCCAAATTTAACATTGTCACAAGCGTTCTATTATCCACTCCTACTAGATCCATCCCACTAGTTTGTCCATAATGCAGACCATAATCATCCCTCCAAGTGACTCTTTAATTGCTAGGAAGCTTTCTAGATCTTTGAGCCTCATAAAACATGATACTCTTGCTCAATGTTGCACCATAGTCATGACTAGTTGTTGCAACTCTAATGTACAGCGCCAAACTTAAAACATACAGATATGAAGCCATCCAGAAACTCAATTGAAATAAACTAAATGGACCCACTTTAGATAAGGCCCCTATGTGTGAACCCTAATGTTAGTTATTTATGATAGGATAGCATGCAATGTATGAGGAGGAGACAGACACTAAAAGAATAATGCAGCAAGCTAAGGGAAAGTTGGGAATCAATCTAAATGTGAATCAAATACAGATATATGAAGCCAAAGTGTCTCGTCTCAAATCAAGCATATGAGAAGTAGTACTCAAAACTAATATCTTGGAGGACTAATGCAATTCACTGCAGTAAAAAGAAACCCCAAATGACCAGATCTGGATGTGGCAACGCTAAGAAATCTAAGCTCCACTGCTAGCTATTAGGATTAAGATTAAAACAATTCACCATATATATGTATATGCCCCAATGCATCAGAATTGCGTTCATTAAAATGCCCCTCAATAAAAACAAATCTTAGAGACTGCCAATAACAAACAGCCAGAACAATGTACAATGTAGCTTCAACAAAAGAGGCACAACACCCAAAACTAGGCCTACAACTAGAATAAATCAATATGCAACTTATGCATTATAAAGATGAAAAGAATTATGCAGAACCAAGTGAGAGCATTGCTTAATTCTCCAACAACCTACACCAAAACTTACAACATTATATGTTATCATTGCTTAGAGATCATGGAGCTATAATGCCCATAAGCATAAGCACTTGAGCAAGGCTGACATACACACAACGACTATGGACTATGGGCTCTTTTTCTTCACAAAATGAAGAAACAAGGAAAGAGGGATAGAAACAACTAAGGTGAGGAATGAAGAAAGGCTAAAGTAGTGAAGACAATATATGCACAACGTTGGAGGTAATTTCCTAATATCTAATAATTAATAAAATGTTATATTATTTTATGAAAAATATAGTAAATGTTTTTCCTTAATGACATTGACAAACTAGTTCCAAGTTCCCACTGATCTTCCTTCTAACATCTCTTCGCACTCACTCTCATACCAGTCAATGCACATTAAATGCCCAAATTTACTTCAATCCCATTGATCCTTGACCTTAATTCATCTACACCCAACTATATAAAACACCCATTTCATTTTCTCTATTAATTTTCCATTTTTACCATTAGAAACCTAGATGGAGACAAACAGTGAGATCCTGAACTATTGGCCTCTAAGAAAAAAATAACAAAATATCACCTACATATATCTCAATCCCCTCTGCCCATTACACATGATCACAAATACATTAAAATGCCCTTTTTCCAGCAACCTTCTACTTTTTTTCCTTCTGCCAACAATGGCAGTTTCAGCTAAGTAAGCTATGTGTAAATGGCCTATTAAACACTTATGCTTACAATGAATTTGATATTCGTTCTCCCAACCTTCTAATTTTACTTATTATGTTTTCAAATTAGATGTTGAAGTATATAGATGTGTCCTAGATGGCGGGTGATTTAAAAATAGGCTATTAGTCTATGCAATGTTCTTGAGGTAATTCCTTGATAATCGATTACTGTTACTTATAATTGTGTCTCTGACAAGGAGTTCGGGTCATGAATTTACTCCACACATCATCACAATTGAAGACGAGGAGGTATGTATCTTTCAGTTTCTCTTGGATGGTTTTGAAATTTCTCTTTTGGGACTCATCCGTGTTGTATTTTAGTATAATGGACCTTATTTCAATTAAACACACGTGAAACAGTGAATGCATATTGAAGTTGCATCTTTGAAGGAATTTATGAATTAAGTAGTTCAATGAGGCCAATGTAGTGAATTCATACTTATTTGTCTTCTTCATTGTCAATGACATCAGAGGACGACTTGCAAGCTTGCCTTGGGTTGGTGTTATTCACCTGTAATTGTGATTGCATATTCAGTAATGTTTGTGTAAGAACATATTGAAGGTGAAATTGAGTATTGCAAAGTTGACCTTTCTAATGGTCATAACTCCCACATAATTTGTTTTTAAATGAGAAAATAAGTCACTGATTATTTTGATCTAGACTTTTTAAAATGTGTGTGGGTATATATATATAATTATATATATATATATTATATATATATATAATATGAGTAAATTGTTTTCTCCAAATTATTTCTGATTCAATTCTTAGAAGGGTTTATTGGAATTTTCACATTCAAAATACTTATGGTTTGATCCCATCTATCATCTTTAATCATCATAAAGGATATGACTACATTATGATGTTATCAAGCAATTATATTTTTTATTTGTAAGAGGTAGGTCACCTATTCATATGCAATAAAACATTTACATGATTTCTGAGAGCTCAATCGAGAAACCTTCATGTTGCTTCCCTGTAATGTTTTTTCAAGTCCGGAAGCTTGAGAAATATCATGTTTAAAATTGAAAATGTTTATGTGCCAATTAAAAAAGACAAATCATTGATGGAGATAACTTGGCCCGTGTCCACTAGATTAATACCAGTCAGAGAAAAAAAAAAAAGAAACCATACCTTTAAAGATAGAGGTGGGCTAGAGTGACCTTTTGCTAATTATCATCGTCCTCAAGGGAAATGGGTTCCTAAGAATACTCCCTAGCCTTGTGTTTTCAACGTCCTTTGTGTCTTAGTTCTTGAAGGCCCTCTAGTGTCTTGGTTCCTTCTTTATATGTCATTGAAGTTCTATACTAATTTTTAGGGGATTAAGAAGAATTACATTCTAGAGGTATGTATATTCAGGGATCCCATATGAGCACTGTGCAATGGATTTTGTGTGGGCTCCATCATGTCCAGTCTCTTTGTTGAATTGCCTACTCCACATGATTTTGATTTTTAATCATCATAACAGTTATAATGCCTATTTTTATCAATTTTTTCTATATCTATATACAATTTTAAGTTCTTTAATGATTTCTTTCATATCCAATTGTATTAGAGGAGCCATAGAACATGGGGACTTTGGGTTTATACTTTGGTTAGTCTCAATTTGAACAATTGACTTGATGTTATTTTTTAGGTGGTCGAGCATATTAACCATGTGAAATTTTTCTTCTTGTTCTAAAATAGTTATGTTTGGCATCTATTAGACAGTTGTTTCTGCGAGCTGAGCCAATGAAACCTACAAGACTTTACAAAGTGTTATAATTTAATTAAAGTTTTAGAATCTAGAATTTATAAAGTTTCAAGGTCTAATTCTTTGAAGGGTTCTAGCTCAATGGAAGAGCACCTGGTTTACAAGCAGGTGATTGGTGGTTCGATTCCATCATGCCCTAATATTCATATGTAATGGATGCAAATTGAGATGTAACGTTGGGTGCAAAGAGTGATGCAAAAACAAATGCAAAAGTAGATGTAAATAATGGCTCAAAGTTGAATGTAACATTAGACACAAAATGGGATGTAAAGGTGGACACAACACATGGCTTAACACAGGATGCAAATATAGATGCAAATTTGGATGTCAGAAACGGCGTTAAAAATGTTGCAAAATTAGATGCAGCAAATGATGCAAAATATGGTGCAAAATGGGATGCAAAAAAAGGAGACAAATCAAACGTAAAAGTGGATGTAAAAGTGGTCCAAAAAAAGATGCAAAAATAGGTACAAAAATGGATGCAAAATCTGGTGCTAAATCAAATTCTACATATGGTGCAAAGATAGGCACCAAAGATGGTGCAAAACTAGATGCAATAATAGGTACAAAATTAGAAGCAAAAACTAGGGTAAGGCTAGATGCAAAAACCAACACAAAATGGATGTAAAAAAAGACGCTAAATTGGATGCAAAAGACGTGTAAGCCTGGTGTAAATGATGGTGCAAAAACGGAAGAAAAGAGTGACACGAAATAGGAAGCTAAAAACGATGAAAAAAGATGCAAAAATGGCACAAAACTAGAAGCAAAACTTATCATAAAATTAGATGCAAATCTTGGTGCAAAATTTGACACAAAAAGCGATGTATAATCTAGTGTAAAAAAGGGTGCAAAATATAGCGTGAAAAATCATGCAAAATTAGGCGCAAAAAAAGACGCCTTAAAAAATGTACAATAGAGCCATATTTAGCGTCAAGTTGCTCATCTCAATTGTAAAAAAAAAAATATGGTGCTAAATTCGACACAAAAGATGGCGCAAAATTAGAAGCAAAACTTGTCGTCAAACTAGATGCAAATCCTGGTGCAAAATTGGAAGCAAAATTTGTCGTAAAACATGGTACAAAACTAGATGCAAAAAGTGGTGCAAAATTAGACACCGAACATGGCACAAAATTGGGTGCAAAATCTTATGCAAAAAAAGGATGCAAAATTTGGTGGAAAAAAAGATGCAAAATATGGCACAAAAAAGGAGGCCAAACAGATTTAGTGCCAAACTTTTCATCCCAATTGGAAAAAAAATGTGCTAAAATCTAGCGCAAATTGCTTATTTCGTTGTGGTGGATATGCTCTATAAAATTTATTTTTCACCTTTGTAAAATTATTCCTCCTCTTACCTCAATCTTTCACCCATAAGCTAATTCCAGAAGAATAGAGCTATAAAAATCTTCCCCTCCATTATCGCCTTTGATGTAGACTTTATAATTTTTTTTAAATTTCACACCTCACATTTAAATTAAATGGTAAATGGCACAATGATGGTATTGTTGAGGGGTAGTAGACGGTAAATGGTTTAGGAGAGGAAGGGGGAGGGATCCGCAATACATAAGATGGTAACACATGTAAAAAATGGTAAAAATGAAACAACTTTGTGGGGGGGCTGGGTTAAAAGTCAGAAATGAGGGGGCCCCGCAAACCATTGATTTTCATTTCACACATCTCGAGGAATTCTAAATTATGGGTTTTATAATATAACTTGGCAGCTGTTTATTGATTTGACTTTTGACCCCAGTAATACATGGTAACAAATGTGATTCTCGTACCTAGAGATTGGGATTGAATGGACTTGAGACTTGGTGTAAATTTCTTGGTGGACATTTGAATTTTATTTAACTCGGAGATTGGATCCCAAGCCCAATACTTTTTGATACATAAAATTAATATTTTAAATAAATGATTTTATAAAAATATAAGATTATATTTTTACAAAATTAAATTTATTTAAAGATTAGAAGTATATTTAAAAATAACCCAGAAACTTGTATAAAAACCATTTTGTCACCGACATTTGCATATGCCCAAGAATTTAACCAGGAAATTAATTAGCAAATTTCAAAAAAAAAAAAATTGTTGCTTTTCTTTGGCAAGAAAAAGCTACAACATCGACTCCAACTGGGGACTGCTTCCCCTTGTGGGATGCAGAGAACTTGTAGACCTATGCCTTGTAATTCTGTTAGGCATGGAGTCCTGCCATAAAAAATGTTGACCTGAAGTTGCAGCCTGTGAATTGAAATGTGTAACCTCTGACCTGCAAATCTGAAACCATATTACCTGCACTAATCCAAAGGCTAACTCACACTGAAATTTGAAAACTAAAATTAATTCATTATAGAAACCACGCATTACAAACTGAATTCTAAAAAGTGTTGCTGAAGAAGATTTAAAGTTTTTGATTTATTGTATACTAATGTTGTTGAAATCACTCCATTCATAAACTGCAAAAAATCCATATACTACACACTGGTACCAATTGATCTATTTGCACATACACCTACTTTACTTAGTTGAAATTGTACATTGTTAGGTGTAAGCATGCTTATAGTGCAACCATATGAGCGTTGGATTAACTAGCAAACCATCTTGCATGTAGCTGAAAATCTGACAATAATATACATTATAAACATTAAATTCCATGAGTTGTTGATACTTACCAGTGAAGATCAGTAAGTTGATGAGAAATAAAATATTGAAGAACTCTAAAGACTGCATAGTTGTTTTCCTCAAGAAGAAGAAAAATATATTGTTGACTGCAACCGCCATTGAGCCTTACACAAGCACATCAATAAAGACGACTGACATTTGCGACCAGTGGAATTGATAACCTAGTGGAATCACCAAATAAACAAAGTGGAGCCGCTAGGTGAAGGAATTGCAACCAATGTCAAATGCCTACTAGTTATTCATTAGCAAGGAATAGATTTAGTCTTGATCATTCTCCGAGGAAATATTTATTCGTTACTTCGCTCCCCAACAACGACGCCAAATGTTGTATATGTTTCTTGAAGGTAGTACTTAGCTGCCAAACTGTGTCAAGAAACCAACTGGACCAAAATTTAGGTTCAAACTGGACCTCGAACCAGAAGGGGATCCCTCAAGTGTTACGAGGCTTTTTTCATTGTTGTTCACTGTCACCAAACAACAACTTATGAAGCACAATGACCATATCTATGATTTGTATAAGTGGTTGTCGATGAATACCCAATCTCTGCTAAAAAATAAATCCCTCCCTTGCTGAGGTTTTATCAAAGTGTCAATATCTAGCTCCGATATAATAACATAGCTTAAAAGAGTTTGTTAGAGGAATATAAGAGAAATCAGATAATTAAGTATCCATAATGAATACTCAATCAATCAATTTTAGTAGATGCATGTAGAATAATTCTACAACCAAACAAATATGCACTCAAGAGATGACAGAAAGCAACAATTAAATGATGTAGAGGAGCTTTTTCAAGTAGACTGTTCAATTAGCTAGTCTCCATAATGATGATAAATTTCCAGTGGGTTGTTAGGGAGCTTGATACTCAAACCTAGCCTTGCTCTAACTCCTATGTTACCTTGAACATATGTAGAAACAAATTATGAAATCATAGGGAAAGGCATACATGAGAAACAAATTCGGTCATGAAACTAAAGCCAGAATACTTCAATTTAAAATTCTGCCATATAAGTCTTTAAAAAATGACAAGGTTTCCACATCAAATGTCAACCCTTTTACATTCAAAATCATACAATATATAGAACATTATACCCAACTAATTGTGTTTAGCTTCCTGGAATAAAAATATTAAACAATTCCTTAAAAATAAAAATAATATCTAAATAATTGCAAGAACTCTGAGTTGATTGAAAGTCTTGTGTCTCTAAATCTAGGAATTGGGTCATTGATTGCTGATTGATTGCCTTTATTCTTGAACCTGGTTGCTCATTCTTTGTCACAAACATGCATGTTGATCTTTTGCCTTATAATCTGGAGGTGGTTGAAGCTCCTCCCTAAAACTCAGTTAATATGCCCATAATCTCTAATCTTTTTTATAAAATTGATTGATCCTCTGTCTTTTGATAATTTCCTTTGATAATTCAATTGATTATCTTTCAGGTGCTTAATCATTGTCGTAAAATTTGAATATGATTTGGAAATCATTGATTTTTTGTCACTCTTTAGTTTTAAAAAATATTAATTTTAAGTTTTTGGGAATAAGACATTTTAATGAAAACATTTCCCAAAAATCTATAAAATTATATTTCCATAAAAATAATTATTGCCTATGGATTTGAAAAACCATGTCTTGTTTTGACCTGTAAAATTCTTCTTTTCTTCATTAATTTCATAAATCAAATCTTTACATATTTCCTTAAATACTCTTTATTCTGTAAAACCATGTCTTGTAATACTTCTCCATTGTAGCATTTATTTGTTTATGAATTTCATAAATGAAATTTACAACAATTAACCCAAACCATCCACTATTTTCATATTTAGTTTTGCCCACTTCTTGTATACTTATGAATAAATGAAACTTCATAAATAATTTTTATTTTTACGTGCAAACCATTTATTAGTTAGCTTCCCATGGTTTTGAAAACCATGTCTCTAACTATGTTTGGTAAATTATAAAAATATGTTTTCACTGTCTTTTTTACTTCTTTAAAACCTATGGATAAGTAATTATCCGAATTTTCTCTTCACGTGCATTTTCCTCTTTATAATTCTTTTCTTCCTTCTATCCTTAGCTAAAAACATTCATTTGTTTGTTCTATAAAATTATTTCATAGGGATGTTTATAACATTGGAAACCCCGTGATTTGTATTGAAATGTACTTATGGAACATGTATCCTCATTTTACCTGCACGAAAAATATTTTACAATTGTTGACCTAGCCTCCTCTTACCTCAATCTTTCACTCCTAAGTTAATTCCAGAAGAATAGAGCCATTAAATTCTTCCCTCCGTTATCGCCTTCGATGTAGACTTTATAAATTTTTTAAATTTCCTACCTCACATTTAAATTAATATGGTAGACTTTATAATTTTTTAAAATTTCTCACCTCACATTTAAATTAATATGGTAAATGGTATGGCAACGGTATTGGTGTTTGCAATACATAAGATGACAACATGTGTAAAAAAATGGTCAAAATGAAACAACTTTGCAGAGGGGGTAGGTTAAAAGTCAGATAAGAGGGGCCGCAAACCATTGAATTTCATTTCACACATATAGAGGCATTCTCGATTATGAGTTTTATAATATAACTTGGCAGTTGCTTATTAATTTGACTTTCGACCCTTGTAATACATGGTAACAAATGTGGTTCTCGTACTTAGAGATTATTAATTTTTTCGACCCCGTAATACATGGTAACAAATGTGGTTCTTGTACTTCAAAGATTGGGGTTAACTTGACTTAAGACTTGGTCTAAATTGTTTGGTGGACATTCAACTTTTATTTAACTTGGAGATTGTGTCCCAAGCCCAATATTTTTTAATGCATAAAATTGATATTTTAAATAAATGATTTTATAAAAAAATAAAATAAAAATTTAATTAAAAAAATTATTTAAAAATAACCCGAAAACTTCAATAAAAACCATTTCATCACAGACATTTGCATATGCCCAAGAATTTGACCAAGAAATTAATTAGCAAATTTTGAAAAAAAAAATGTAGGTCTTTCACAAGAAACAACTACAACATAATGCTTAAATGATTTTATAACTTTGAAATTGGCCTCCTTTTATTTTCATACTTGTTGGTATAATATTGTTTTGATGTTGCTTCAAAATGCCTAGATGACCTATTAAATGGGTCATTGTTTCATGTGTAAATGTCAATATAATCTTATGTTTAAAACTAGTGGTTCAATAATAGTTTAATGTGCCTTTAAATGCATATAGATGATTGAAAAATGACCTGAGCCAACTTAAGCATTGTTGCCCTAAATCTAATACAAAAACAATGATAAGTTTGAGGCAAATTCACCTAATCATCATCACATAAATTTACTAATAGATATGCTTTGGATGTCTTTAAGTTGGGAAAATTTTATGGTTGATAAATCTTTTAAAGGTTGATGGTATTTCTAATTTTCAAGCATTTGATGACAAGCTTTGTTAACATGGTTGTGTTGTACTTGTTTCCCGTAGGCAGTCCTTGACTGCAAAAACTACGCTAGGAAACCAACTCAACCAGTCTTTAGGCTCAAGCTAGCCCTTGAAGCAGAGGGGGCTCCCTCAGTTGTTACGAGGCTTTGTTTAACGTTGTTTACTTGTCACTGAACAATAGCCTTTGAAGCACAATGGCCAAATTTATGGTTTTAATTGGGGGTGGTTGACGATGAATGACAATCCCTATTCATATTAAATGCCTCTCTCATAGGGTCCCTTCTGAACGTGTCATTTTCCAGCCTGACAAAACGACTTGATTTGTATAAGAATTTGACAGAAGAATGTAAGGATATTCCTAATAATTGAGTAACCAGACTCATTACTTAACAACTAGGAAGATTTGGATGCGTGTAGAAGATTTCTACAGCTCGAAAAAACATATTTAGGAGAAAATAGAAGGACAAACAATAACCAATTTGAAAGAGGAGCTAGATTAGACAGACAATCTACTATACTAATCTCTTTAAATAATTATAAATCTGCAGGGGATTTCAGAGAGACTGAAACACAATCGGTTCTTACCTAGGTCTTCTATAATACTGTGAACATGTGTAGAAAATAGATATGGGAACACTGGAAAAACATACAAGAAACACAAAATTCTGTCAAACCAAAGCCATAAGGCTTTCATTAGAAATCAAATAAGAGAAGTTATTACAAAGTGTAGAGTCTTGGCATCAAAAGCCCACAACCATTACTTCAATTGATGAAGTATTTATCTTGTTTACATAAAAAATTATCTTGCAACAAAATGTAAGATTTATTAGCAATAGAATGGAAGAGCTTAAAATAACAATTACTAAAGCTATTTTAAAATCAATTACGGATAACCGAATGAAATGTTGGTGCTTATTTTGTTGTATTTGTTTTAATGATTGGATCCTGTTGTGGAGTTAGGCTGCTATTAAATTGGCCTCGATGTCACCTTATGAGCTACTTTTTTGTGTTCTATTGATCTTCGATGCCAAAATATGCTCAATTGATTGCTAGGTGTTCTTCGAATACAAAGATGTTGCCTTCAAGTTTTGAAACAATTTTAACTGCTGACCTTCAACCTTGGAGTATGAATCTGTTTCTGGTCATCATCCGGTAAATGATAACCTCTAAGGTTACACTTGATGATGATAATTTCCACAGTAATTGAATAATTTGATCCATGATGATGGTCCATTGCTGGAAATATGAGCTGAACACCACACATACTACACCAATTGCCTTCAAATCTGGATTCAATCCTTTGACTGCTGATCTTTAATCACTAAAATTTCGGGATTATGCTAAACCTATTCCCTGAAATCTGTCAACTGCCCTTTGACATGGATATATAATATTCTGATTTCTATCTGTTCAAGAAGTGCTTTGTCACTACGATTTTGCTAAGAATAGAATAATTACTCCACTTCGAAAGCTTAACCACTGAATTTCCTCAACTACACAAAGGATTTTGTTGAATTAATCCTTCTTTTTAATAGTGAGTTTAAATATAGTCCTTAATCCCTACAGCATATTTTCCTCCTTTGAATTTGGTAATGATTTCTTCAATAAAAATATCTTCTTCCTTGGAATACCTCCTTAAAATTCTGTAACTGCAAAGTGTTGTCACTTTATCTTGCTAGCTTGCGTAATTATGAAACCACCAGCGATATTCAAAGGTTCGAATCAGCTTTTCGAAGGGGCTCTTAAGCGGTAAGTTGTTTCACTACTAGGGGTTCAAATTGTTATGGAGCTACCATGTATGCGAGGGTCTTGTGGGGAGAAACCACGTTTTCAGACCTTTCCCCTGGTGATAAGGTTTAGAGGTAGAGGGGAGCTGAAAGGAATAGGAGCTGTTGGATGCGTAAGGACAGGTGGGAGTGAAAACGTAAGGTGAGGGTGGTTTAATGCGGAGGTTTATATCGCAGTGGGATGGGAAATGTATGGGTAAGCGGTAGGGTAGTGGTGGGATAGTGTAGAAGTGGTTAGGATATAACGTGTTCAGAAATATTAATAATGTTGGGGAATGAGCGGAAAGCTTAAATGTGTGGGTGAAAAATATAATGAAATGTGGGTAATGGATTATTTAAATGCAATGGGATTTGGTAGGGTCGACAACTAAGGCTTGGCCCAATTTTAACATAAAATTAATGTTTTAAATAAATCTTTTTAATAAAAATATACTTATATAAACTTATATATTTTATTAAATTAATTTATTTAAAAATAAAATTATATAAATAAATCATCCGAAATCATAAAATTTATATATGCCCTCAGTATTTAACTTAGAAGGAATGACAATTCCACACTGAAAATTTTTAATTTTCAGTGTGTCGAAATATGTTACAACATCGGCTCCAATGGGGATTGCTTCCCCCCTGTGAGATGCAAAGAACAAGCATACCAGTTACCTTTAGCGTTGGCCATGGAGTCATACTGAAAAGCTTATTATCAACCATCATCCACCATAACCAACTCTCCTGGATCAACCCTGGCATTTGAATAGCCTGCTAGTGCAGACTACAACCTGCAACACTAATCTGGATACTCTTTCATACTGAAAACTGAAAATTCTAGGCGGAAATATAAATTGATGTATCACACCATTCATAAACAATGAGCATGTTGATTTACTGCATACTGAAACTCTAATTATCTATTCAATCCCCACACTACTATCTAACTGAACTTGAAACATTACACTGTTAGGTGAAATCTATTTTCCAATGTAGCCAAGATCTATTGACAAACCACGTTTCCAGCAGCTGAAAATATGAAGAATATATCGAACATAAAATCCCATGGAAAACTTATACTCACAAGTGTACTTTAAAGTTGCATCCTCTGCTGAAATTTTAGATTTCTGATCAAGGTTGAGAGGAAGATACATATACTGCTTACTGCAAGTATCAACAAACCTTGCATAGCAGTAAAGGCAATTGAAATTTCAAAACAAGAATGGGATTGGTAATCCAGTGGAATCGCCATCCGACAAAGTGGAGTCGCCAGGTGAAAATAAGGTAACAAATACAAATGCCTATTCCTTGTTCGCCAGTAAGAAATAGATCTAAACTTTATCGTTCCCCAGAGAAAGATCTTTAATTTGCTTCCTAGAAACAACGACAAATGTTATACTTGTTTCCCGTAGGCAGTCCTTGGCTCCAAAAACTACACCAGGAAACCAACTCAACCAGTATTTAGGCTCAAGCTGGCCCTTGAACCAGAGGGGGCTCCCTCAGTTGTTACGAGGCTTTGTTTAACAATGTTCACTTGTCACTGAACAATAGCCTTTGAAGCACAATGGCCACATTTATGGTTTTAATTAGGGGTGTTTGATGATGAATGACAATCCCTATTCATATTAAATGCCTCTTTCACAGGGTCCCTTCTGAACGTGTCATCTTCCAGCCTGACAGAACGACTTGATTTGTATAAGAATTTGACAAAAGAATGTAAGGAGTTTCCTAATAATTGAGCAGCCAGACTAATTACTTAACAACTAGGAAGATTTGGATACGTGTAGAAGATTTCTACAGCCCGACAAAACATATTCATGAGAAAATAGAAGGAGAAACAATAACCAGTTTCAAAGAGGAGCTAGATCAGACAAACAATCTGTTATACTAATCTCTTTTAACAATTATAAATCTGCAGGGGATTTCAAAGAGATTGAAACACAATCTGTTCTTACCCAAGTCTTCTATAATACTGTGAACATGTGAAGAAAACATATAGGGAAATACTGGAAAAACATACAAGAAACACAAAATTCTGTCAAATCAGAGCCATAAGTCTTTCATTAGAAATCAAATAAGAGAAGCTACTACAAAGTGTAGAGTCTTTGCATCAAAATCCCACACCCATTACTTCAATTGATGAAGTATTTATAATGTTTACATAAAAAATATCTTGCATCAGAATGCAAGATTTATTAGAAATAGAACGGAAGAGCTTAAAATACGAATTACTAAAGCTGTTTTAAAATCAATTACTGATAACCGAATGAAATGTTGGTGCTTATTCTGTTGTATACATTTTAGTGATTGGATCCTGTTGTGGAGTTGTGTTGTTACTAAATTGGCCTCGATGTCACCTTATGAGCTACTTTGTTGTGTTATGTTGATCTTCAATGCCATAATATGCTCAACTGAATACTAGGTGTTCTTCGAATACAAAGATGCTGCCTTCAAATCTTGAAACAATTTTAACTGCTGACCTTCAGCCTTGGAGTATGAATCTATTTCTGGTCATCATCCAGTAAATGATAACCTCTAAGGTTACACTTGATGATGATAATTTCCACAATAATTGAATAATTTGATCCATGATGATGGTCTGTTGTTGGAAATATGAGTTGAACACCACACATACTACGCTAATTGCCTTCAAATCTGGATTCAATCCTCTAACTATTGATCTTTAATCATTAAAATTCAGGGATTATGCTAAACCTATTCCGCGAAATATATCAATTGCTCTTTGACATGGATATATAATATTTTGATTTCTATCCGTTCAAGAAGTGCATTGTCACTATCGATTCTGCGATGAATAAAATAATTACTCCACTTTGAAATCTTAACGACTGAATTTCCTCAGCTACACAAAGGATTTTGTTGAATTGAACCTTCTTTTTAATAGTGAGTTTAAATACGGTCCTTAATCCCTACAACATATTTTCCTCCTTTGAATCTGGCAAAGATTTCTTCGACAGAAAGATCTTCTTCCTTGGAATACCTTCTTAAAATCCTGTAATTGCAAAGTGTTGTCACTTTATCTTGCTAGCTTGCGTAATTATGAAACCATCGGTGGTATTCAAAGGTTCAAATCAGTTTTTCGAAGGGGCTCTTGAGCAGTAAGTTGTTTCACTGCTGGGGGGTCCGAATTGCTATGGAGCTGCCAAGTATGGGAGGGTCTTGCGAGGATAAACTGCATTTTCAGACCTTTCCCGCGGCGGTAAGGTTCAGAGGTAGAGGGGGAGCCAATAGGCATAGGAGCCGTTGGATGTGTAAGGACAGGCAGGAGAGAAAACGTAAGGCAAAGGTGGTTTAATGCGGAGGTTTATATCGCGATGGGATGGGAAAGGTATGGGCAAGCGGTAGGATAGTGGTGGGACAATGTAAAAGTGGTTAGGATATAACGTGGTAGGAAATATTAATAATGTTGGGGAATGAGCAGAAAGCGTAAATGTGTGGGTGGAAAATATAATGAAATGTGGGTAACGGATTATTTAAATGCAATGGGATTTGGTGGGATTGGCAACTAAGGCTTGGCCCAGTTTTAACATAAAATTAATGTTTTAAATAAATCTTTTAATAAAAATATAAACTTATATTTTTTTTAAAACTAATTTATGTAAAAATTAAAATTATATAAATAAATCATCCGAAAGCATAAAATTTATACATGCCCTCAGTATTTAACTCAGAAGGAATGGCAATTTCACACTGAAATTTTTAATTTTCAGTGTGTCGAAATATCTTACAACAGGTTTAATGATAACATAACTCATAGTTTGGTATTTTACATTGTCTTATTCAAATCAATGGTTAAGTGCTATTATGATATCTATCTATTTTTCCATACACAAGCACACCTCATTTATCTCATTTTGAGCTATTAATTACTTAGAAGATACATGGTTAATGTGTAATAACAAGTAAATTGGATTTTCGCATTTTCCAGTTATGCTCATGGTTATTCCAACATAACATAATCATAGTCTACAACTCATGGTCATTTAAATATTGTTGTAATGTAAATGATTTAATGAATCCGATTCCTAAATTGGCGTGGATATTCCACTTAATAGTTTGTTGTAATAGATCATATAAAATTATGTTTAAAATCTGAACTTTACACTATGAGAGTTTATTTCTCCTTAGATTTATGTATCTATAAATTACTATTTATTGTGTATCAATGCAAATTATAATTATGCATAAAATAGAGAACAATGAAATAAAACTCGAAAACCGCAAATTAATGTAAGATTCAGAGAAGTAAGGCTTATAGCCCATGGGCTACTATAGTGCATCGATCCTCTCTATTTTCTCTCTCTCCATCCAATCTTTGGCTACTCTGATCATCTATGGAACAAAATGCACTCAAATAGAAAGGAACCCCTTTTCCTCCTAGTGGCTCAATTACAACACAACCTGATAGCCTACTATGATCTCTTATAGATACTTCTTCACCATAATCATGTGGCTAGCCCCTTTTCCATGAATAATGGAGGCTGACATGGCATCCTCTCGAATTATGATGCTAAAAACAAGAAGGTCAACTTCTGATTGACATAACTTTTGCATACATACTCCCAATGAGGCAAATCTTGTGTCGTTGGAAAGGTATTTGTGTGTAGAATAATACAAAAATATGTGCACTTAAGTAACAATTTGTTACTCCCAAGAACCATTGTTTAATGTCTAAAAATACTCCCGTAAGGTTTCAGACCCCAATTTTTCAAATTGGATCTGCTGATAAAAATGATATTCTGAGTTGATTCCTCCACTTTTTCCACTTTGGAAGCATCAACATGGATGAAACATAATATAATTATCCAATCAAGATCATAATCACTTGCACATTTAACTTGTCATCAAAATCAAACCTTGAGAGTAAGTTGGGTATTGATCACTAGATCTTTTTGTTAATCAAAGTTAGGAGGACACTCATCCCATAAAATAATTTTTCCTTGTTGACTAATATAGTTCCCTCCCTTAGCTATGACATTCCTATCCTTAGTTTAATGAGAAAGGTAAGGCCACTAAGGTGATAATGGGTGGCTTTCTTAAGAGCTACTTCTTAGCTTTCCCATTTGAGGGTATGACCTTTCCTCCTCGGTGATAGTTTAAGCAAAAACATTTTGATGCCATTGCTAAGGAGAAAGTCAAGTTCCTGAGTTAATAATTTCTAGGTTCAAATTTTGATGAACTTTAGATAATTTTATTTGTTCACTCCACATAATGAATCATTTCCTAAAGTATATTCCACATAAGACCTTCTCAACGCACTCCTTCGTTGATCCGGGAGTTGGAAAGATATTTCCACCAACGAATCCATAGGACCAAAGAAACTCTAATCTTTGGAGGCAATTTAGAGTCTCTTATTGTTGAGGATATTCAATATTTATTCGAGGGTAATACTATGCAAAACACTCAGGTCATAAAGAGTGATTGGCTTACTACTGAATAGGCCTTTTAATTTTACAAAGATCCAAGGTTGTCCCCATGATATTATTAACAAAGCCATTGACAAGTTGCCTAATTTTCAAGGAAACAACATTCTTTCAACAACAAATCATTGGAGGTATTTCAAAACCATGGTTATGAAATATCCTAACAATCACGAGGATGTAAAAATGAGACAGTTTGCACTATCTTTGGAAGATGCTGCATTATATTGGTTTATAGCATTGCCTACAAATAACATTAGTATGTTAACTCGGCTGGAAAATGCTTTTATGAAAAAATGGGTGAGAAAAAAGATAATAAGTATTTATTGGTTGCCCTTAAGCTATCCAATAGAAATGAAATGAAACCATTGAAGAGTTCAATCAAAGGTTTATTCAAAAAGTCCAAAGTCTCAACCAAAGCATTAAACCCCAATAGTAAGCAATCCTTATCTATTACTTGGACGCTTTTGTTGGGGAATTGGGATTTTAGTTGAGGCAACAAGAGCCTAGAAACCTTATAGATGCATAGGAGGCTCCTATCAAGACCAAGAAGAATGTTACGTCCCTATAATACTAGTGTATCCCCCTTATTATTATTGTTGTGCCCATGTAGCCCCCATATTGTTATTTTTGTGCCCCATAGAAGTCCACTATTGTTATTGTTGTGCCCTTACATTATTATTGTTATGTAGGCTCTGATTATATTGTGACCCCTTAGACTCCTATATATACAAAGGAGGTTTTGTCATTTGAATCATCCAATAATTGTTCATTTATGTAATGTAAATGAGGTTTCCCCCTCGAAGAGGATAGTTTTTATGTCGTTGATATATCTATTTGTGAGTTGGTTGCGTAACATTTGGTATCGGAGCTTCAGATTCTAGGGTTTCGCTACTTCAAATAGGTCATCGTGGCATTTTCGCTATAACTATTTTTCTAGGAAGCTTCAGAAGCTAAAATTGCAACCAAGTAGAGTCAAAATCTTGGTGAACTTCATGTGCAAATTTTAGATCTTGTCTTGTTATATTTTTAGATATATGATCAGAGGAAGTTAGGATTGTTGCAAACTTTTGAGTTACATCTTAAACAAGTGACCTAAGGAAAATTGTCATAACTTTCTCTTTGAGCATCAGATTTGAATTTCATAAAAAGTGACAGAAAGATGATGGAATTGGTATCATTTTCAGGACTGAAGGTCGAAACAATGACACGTGGCACCTCGTACAAGTACGTCATACTAAAACAGTCTATAATCATGTCATCGTGGGAGATTGGGCATAACTCTTTCTTGAAGAATCTAATCTTGGTCTGACTTGTTGGGTTGGAAAGAAGACTCATATGTCTACTAGAAGACACAATTTCATATCTTGGAGATTCACAGTTACAAAGATATAACATATGCAATATCTAACTTCTAGAAAGCAAGAAAAATGTGCGTATTTTTTAAATTTTGCATAACTTTTGTTTGAAAAATCAGTTTGAAGTGATTCAAAGGGCATAGTGAAACATATACATCATTGTTTGATTTCAAAATTCCCAAAAAAAAAAAAATGGACGCACTTAGTAAGCAAACAAAAAACTCTTCTATGACATGTGAAGAAGAGGAAGAAATGCAACATGATATCTCAAAATTATGAGACCAAGTGCAACAAATTTCGCTCTCGCAAAGAGTAACCAAAAATGAAATGGAAGCTGAGATATATAGTTTGAAGAATGTTATGGAAGCTAAAATGGATGGTATGGAAGCAAAAATGAAAGGCAGAATGGAAGATTTGAATAATGATTTAAAAGAAGATATGGAAGGTTTGACAAAGTTGCTACAAGAAATGATTCCTACTAGTGAAACGATATTAGAAGAAACTCATGATGAGAATAAAAGGAATGTTAATCATGATTCCAAAGATTCTAACTTTGGATTGAAAACCCAACATATTCCAAAGATCGATATGAGGAAGTTTTATGGCAAGGATCCTAAACATGGATACTACAAATGGAGCAAAATTTCGATCTCCATAATGTGTAACACACACAAAATGCACGCATTGCAACTTTATATTTAGAACCCAATCAATTTGTATGGTATCAATGACTTTGTTATTGTAAACCACTTGTCACTTGGTCAATTTGTATGGATGAAATAATAGCACATTATGAGGATACAAAAAGCAACACCTTCTTTAGCCAATTGATAATTCTCAAACAAAAGAGTTCAATAGCAGAGCACATTGAGGACTTCCAAAACTTGAATATTAAGGTAAATGATATTCTAGAGGAGCATGTGATTGATGTCTTCTGTTGAAAATGCAACAAGATGATGGAGCTTAGTGAAAAGAAGTCGCCTTCACTAAGTGGGCCCGCAGGCTATTTTTGGTGCAAAGTCTATTTTTAGACATATGGATCATGGTCTATGACTTGCAGGATGCTATTTATGGATGATTGGTCATGTTGGTAAAAATAGATGGACCTCTATTTTTAGACATATGCGCGGAGTCTATTTTTAGACTGCCAATCAAAAAATAGAACAGTCGAATATTATTAGCTCTTAATAATATTTGGACTATAAACATTATCTTATCCTCTTGCAACGCTTCAGTTCGAGCTATGGATATGGCACATGCAATTGCCAGAAGGAAATACGCTTTTCCTATGGGTTAATTGAGCTATTGCATGATGGACTTCAATTAGAACTCAAGTGATTGAGTTTGGTGGAGTTGATTGTGGAGTTGATGGAGTTGTGTTCAGTTTGACTTAGTTGAACTAGTTGTATTTAGTCTAACTGACAAATACATTAGTGATGAGTGGTGTGAATTAATTACTAATTAATTCACTAATTATTAACTCATAAATCAACTAAAGAATACATCAGTTAACTCAGTGCATGGACAGTT
>APFE030696913.1:11706-58950 GCA_000404065.3 Pinus taeda | reverse complement strand
CCAATGCATTACAAGATATGGTTGGATTCATTTCTTCTTTCTTGATGTGATCTTTCACTTCTTGAACATTTTTCTTCTTGATATGTCCTATCTTGAGAGTTTGAGGAGTGGTAATTCTTGCCAATGCTTTACAAGCTATGGTCGGATTCATTTCTTCTTTCTTTGGGGCTAGGTCCTGGCATATATCCTCTTCTCTTGATGTTTCTTGATCCTTTTCTTCCACCTCTTCATACTTTATGTAAAATAATTTATTCTCAGCACATTTATGACCTTTAGTTTATTTTCTATCACAATTGTAACAAAGGCCTTTTTCTCTTTTTTCTTCCAATTGTTGTGGTGTAACCCTTGTAGGTTGTGGAAGGCTAGGAGAAACAACACTTTCATCTTTATAGTTGTGAGGGGTAGAATTCCTTGTTGCCATATTTTGCTTTCCACTTTGTAAACAAATCCCTTTTCTCTTTTTTCTTTCCATTGTTGTGGTGTTGCTCTTTGTATTCTCATAATGTGCTATAATTTCCTTCGTGAAAATTGACCATGTAACAAGTTGTTTACAAGAACAAAGCCCTTTATACCATAAAAATTGATCTTGTTCTAAATATGAAGATGCAATACATACCTTTTGTAATAGTGGTACACCATGTAGATGAAAATATTTCTCCATCTGTAGTATCCAATTTACCGGATCCTTGCCATCAAACTTCATCATCTCGCTTTTTCTTGATTTTAGGAGCTTGATCTTGAAACGACTGTAACTCTGTACTTTCGAATCTTTTAAGTTCTGAAATTGCGACCTACAGTAGCCCTCTGTGTCCTCTTCCCAATGCCACCAGTCTGATCGAAATCAGATTCTCCAAGAAAGAGTTATGCACAGTCTCCCAAGATGACTTGATTATGTACCTTTTCAAAAGAGTGAACTTGTATGAAGTGCCACGTTTCACTGTTTTGACATTAGGATCTGAAAAATATATACAGGAAACTACAATCCATCGTCTTTTTGTAACTTCTGACGAAATTTCAATATGATGCTCAAAACACAAGTTATGACTATTTTCCTCAGGTCACCTGTTTGGAATGTAATTTGGGAGTCTGCAAAAAAAACCAACTTCCTCAGATCATATCTCCGTAAATATAGCACAAAAATCTTTGAAATTTGGACTTGAGGTTCAGAATGATTTCGGCCCAAATGGGTTTTTTTTGTAGCATCTGAAATGTCGCAGAAAAAAAGTTATACCGCAAATTCTACGATGACCTGATTGGAGCAGCGAAACCCTAGAATCTAAAGCTCTAATACCAAATGTTATGAAACTAGCTCACAAAAAGATAGAAAAGATAAATCAACGCCTTAGAAATAAGCCTCTTCGAGGGAGCAACCTCGTTTACATTACACAAATGAATAATTCTTAGATGATACAAATGAAAAGACCTCATTTCTATATATAGGAGTCTAAGGAGTCATAATATAATCAGAGTCGACATAACAATAATAATGTAAGGGCACAATAATAACAATAGTGGGCTTTTATTGGGCACAATAGTAATAATATGGAGACTACATGGGTACAACAATATAATAAGGGTTTGTACTAATAACAATAAAGGGTTACACTAATAGTATAGGGGCCTAATATTGTATAAGTTTAACAACTTTGGGTCATCAACTATTCCCTTGGTATTTGTTGTTCATAATGATGAAGTGAACAAACTTTGGCTTGAGCGATTTGGTCACTTAAACTATCGATCCCTTCAAAATCTATGTAAAGAAAATATGGTGACAGGTCTTCCTATGGTATCTTGCAGAGATGGTGTTTGTTCCGGATGTGTACTCATAAAACATCATCGGGATAGTTTTAAAAAACATGCCTCAGGCCCTTTACATCTTGTACATAGTGATTTATGTGGTCCACTTCCAGTTGTTTCATTCTCTGGCTACAAGTATTTCTTAACTTTCATTGATGATTTCTCCAAACACACTTGAGTATACTTCTTAAAACTCAAGAGTGAAGTATTTAACATATTCTTGGCCTTTAAGGCCTTTGTTGAAAAACAATCTGAACATCAAATTCTTAAGCTAATATCTGATAATGGCGGAGAATATGTTAACAAAAAATTCATCAACTTTTGCACTAAGAATGGAATTCAAATGCAACATACTATTCCATATACCCCACAACAGAATGGTGTAGCTAAAAGGAAGAATCACACCTTAAAGAAAATTACTAATTGTATGCTTCAAGCTAAAGGACTTAGTCTTAATTTTTGGGTAGAAGCAATTAAATGTGCAAATTACATAGTAAATCACACTCCTACTAATGTTTTAAATAATATCATTCCAGAAGAAGCATGGAGCTCAATTAAACCAGATGTAAGTCACTTTCATGTTTTTAGAAGTGAAGCATGGGCCCATATTCCAGATGAGAAACATAAAGCTTTAGAACCTAAGAGTGAAAAATGTTTTTTTGTCAGATATTCTGAAGATGTCAAAGGATATAGACTTATTCCACTTAAGTCCAAAAATGTTATCATTAGAAGAGATGTAAAGTTTGTTGAAAATATATCGGCCTATGAGCCTAGTTCAGTGGATGTGCCACCTCTTTCTATGTTGAAAATAACAACAAGAAATGCTAAAAATAGCACTACTATAAATAGCAGTTCAGGTACCAGTGCTGGACTGAGCAACAAGGAATGAAAAATGGAAGTGCTATAAATAACATTGCTAAAAATAGCAGTTTGGGTTAGATTCCTTTTTTGGTTAGTCCCTGAACTAAAATAGTGAAGTAAAATTCGAATTTGATCTTAGCAGTTGTTTGTAAAATAATTAATTAATTCATCTTGAGTTAATTAGTTAAGGAAAATCAAACATGAAGTCTATATGGCGACATGCAACAGTTTCTCCATTAATTGAGGAATTTATCAATCAGTTAAAGAGATAAGGATGAGTTGTAATATTGAGTTGTAATTAGTTGGCTCAGTTAACTGAGTCAAGTCCAGTTAGATTAATTCAAACAGTTTGTTGAATTAATGTGAGTTCAATTACTTAATGCTTGCATGCATGTAACTACTGCACTTCAGATAACTGAGTATTTTCTCATAAATAACTCATGCATGTCAGTTCAGACGGAGACCCAGTTGAGATCAGAGGAGGGACAATGTACTATCAGTTAGATGGATTTTTCCTATAAAGAAAACTCATCTATGCAGAAGGATTCATCTCCTTTAGGTTTGTGCAGTTATTTTTGAGCCAAGTGAGCAGTGTGAGGTGGGAATACACATAAGTGGAAGCAATGGACCCCAAGAAAAATTGCACAAAGAAATAGGAGGCTTGGAGGGCAAAGGAGAAGGTTTGCGAGAGGCCTTTGACTGTCTATGAGCAACAGAGGGATTATACTGAGAGCTGATTATCTTCCAAGCTAAGGCTTTATGTAATTCTTTGACTATTTTCCACTTGTATGATAATACAGAGATTGGGGTTTTAGGCTGAGGCTTTCCCCGGTTATTTCTTCTGTGTTATGTGTGATTGATTTCTCATTCTCAGCTATATGTGTTCTCATTGATCTTGCTCAATTCGATTAAGCTTCCGCAAAGTGTTGTGGAAGTAGATCTTGTATTGTGTTTTAGTATATTGCATAATCTGTTGATCTACAGTAGGAATTTCTACATGGTATCAGAGCAAAGGTGATCAAGGCGAAGAACAGTATACAAGAAGTTCGAAGTTCGAAGTTTGTAGTTCCGGAATATAGAAATCGAGTTCTTATCACATCTCAATTTCACCAATGGCGTTCAACGGTTTAAGACTCGAGTATGTCCTTGATGGCAGCTCGAATTATATAGCCTGGAAGGATCACATGGAGGCGGTTTTAGAGGATATCGGTCTAAAGGACTTCATTGATCAAGAAGTCCCCAAGCCGACTGATGCTACACAACTAGTGGAATGGAATAAATGTGTGGTTAGAGTAAGTAGAATCCTTCTGGAGGGAGTTCGAGACCACATAGTCTCGAGTCTCCATGGGAACTAGACACTGTTTTCGATGTGGAAAACATTGAAAGATCTATATCAAAATAGCAGTGATCAGAGGAAGCTAGCGCTGAAAGACAAGATTCGGAAAATCAAGTGTGAAAAGGGCAACACGATCTCTACATATCTGAACAAGCTCGCCACCTGCAGGGATGAGCTTGGAAGTGTAGGGATCATGACTGTTGATGATGACATGGTGAGTCTTTCACTCCTTTGTCTTCCTAAGAGCTGGCATAGCTACCAAGACTCAGATAATGGAAGAGAAAAACTGCTAGATTGGGAACAACTTTGGTTGGATCTAATGTAGGAGGAGATAAGAAGAAGCATTAGAGATGGATCTTCTTCATCCAAGGAGGATGAAGAAAATTGTGCCTTAGTGAGTAAGGCAAAGAAAGGGAAGGAGAAGGATTCTCATTCCAATTCGAGTTCTTCCCATGGTGGGAAGAAGTTCGATAAATTGAAAGTGCGATGCTTTCGTTGTCATGAGGTGGGCCATTTTGCTACAAATTGTCCACTAAGGAAATCCAAGAAGGGATTCGTGGAAGGATCAGAAGGTGAGGCACTGGCCTCACGATTCAAGTTGGATTTCACACTTTTCGCATGCATGGTTTCATCCATGGTGGGAAATGGTTCGTTTCTTAACAGTGGAGCTTCTTTCCACATGACTGACGACAAGAGTTTGTTCAGTAACTTGGAGGAGAAGGATCTCCAGATGTAGATCGTGATGGGTAATGATGAAAAGTATGGTGTCTCAAGTGTAGGCACACTTGTTTTTCAGAGGGAGCATGGAGCTCACATTACCTTGACCGATGTCAAGTATGTACCAGGATTGAAGAAAAACTTGGTGTCAATCGCGATGCTGGAAGACAAAGGCTATGATGTAGTCTTTAGTAAGGGAAATGTTTTCCTGAGACACATCATCACTAGACAGGTGAAGCAGATCAGTTCACGAGTCAAGAACCTATATGCTCTTGAGGTTCAAGACACATGCAAAGCCTTGAGGAGTAAGGCAATTGATGGAGACTTGGTGGTTGAGAGGGAGAGTACATTACCTCTCAACATGCAGCCACAGGAGAAGTCTCAGATGATTGTGGAGGAGCCACGATTGGTGGAGCAACTTCAGGAGGTTGTGGAGCAGCCACAACTGGGGAAGCCAAGAGGAGACAAAATGGCGGCATCCACTCATGTAGAGAGGGGGAAATTTCGAGCCAGGTGGGCAGAGGGATCACATGCATCCATACCTCCAGGTCAGAGGTGGGGCAATGTGGAGTGACAGTCCCAAGTAGGCTGGAATAGGGGCAAGATCCTTGAGGTACCCAACCTCTTTGATTCGACTGTGCTACGGGAGCCCCGATGAGGAGTAGCAGGACTGGCTAAGTGGGTAGAGGCAGATGCGAATGGAGAGGCAGAGAGAGCTACAGTGCAGGAGTCCTAAGACTGTGTAGAGCTAGCAGGCTGCAACAATACGAGAGGCACAAGAGTGTTGCACCAGTGAAGGATGGCACAGAGGGGTGTGCAACGGTGCAAGATGCATGGAGATGTTGCGGCAGCTCATAGGTCAGAGAGGGAGCACTTGTCAATGGTAGAGGGAGCTTCAACATCAGAGTATGTTTCTAGCCCAACAGAGAGGTCAGTTTGGAGTTTTTTTGTTTCTAGAGTTGCTGGAGCAATAACACTTGGGAGAAGTGTCGCATGTAGAACATTCCAAAGGTTCAGGACCAGGTTCGAGTTGAATGCCTTTCTTGTTGAGAGGGAGTGTTGAAAATAGCAACAAGAAATGCTAAAAATAGCACTTCTATAAATAACAGTTTAGGTACAAGTGCTGGACTGAGCAACAAGGAATGAAAAATGGAAGTGCTATAAATATCGTTTCTAAAAATAGCAGTTCGGGTTAGATTCCTGTTTTAGTTAGTCCCTAAACTAAAATAGTGAAGTAAAATTCGAATTTGATCTTAGCAGCTGTTTGTAAAATAATTAATTAATTCATCTTGAGTTAATTAGTTAAGGAAAATCAAACATGAAGTCTATGTGGGGACATGCAACAATTTCTCCATTAATTAAGGAATTTATCCATTAGTTACAGAGATAAGGATGAGTTGTAATTAATTGGCTCAGTTAACTGAGTCATGTCTAGTTAGATTAGTTCAAACAGTTTGTTGAATTAATGTGAGTTTAGTTAGTTAATGCTTGCATGCATGTAGCTACTACACTTCAGATAACTGAGTATTCTCTCATAAATAACTCATGCATGTTAGTTCAGACAGAGACCTAGATGAGATTAGAGGAGGGACAATGTACTATGTTGAGTGTGGAGCCTGATTATCTTATGTATTCAAAGGTATCGCTGCATTGGACCCTAGTTCGAAATGGGGCGGCAACGCCACCCATAAAATATTCGTTGCAGGGGGTGTCTAGGGGGGGTGGCTGCGACCTTTTGGGAGGCGTAGCGCCCCCGAAGCTAAGAATAGATGTAAAATTGCCTTATAAAATGTTGTAATTTCGTAGTCAATCTGGGCCGTTCATTAGGCAGAGATCTGACAATAGAAGTTATGTTTAATTTAGGGTTTTTTGCCCTAGAAGGAAACCCCTCGCTATATATGAGGGAATTGTATTGCATCTATGTAGATTGGTATTTTGAGTGAGGAAGAGAGAGGATATTGAGAGCGAAGAGGGAGTTACAGTGGATCTACTGTAGGTTGTATCTCTTCAATTTGCTGGATAATATAAAAAGAAGGACTGGCTGTTTCTCCGTGGACGTAGCTCTAACTAGGTGAACCACGTATATCTGTGTCTCTCTTGTTTTATGTGTTTTCCGTGTTTATATTTCTACAATATTTTATGTGTTCCATTGCTCTGTAATATATAATTTTCTAACATACTATCAGTTAGATGGATTTTTCCTATAAAGGAAACTCATCTATGTAGAAGGATTCATCTCCTTCAGGTTTGTGCAGTTATTTTTGAGCCAAGTGAGCAGTGTGAGGTGAGAATTCACACAAGTGGAAGCACTGGACCCCAGGGAAAACTGCGTAAGGAAATAGGAGGCTTGGAGGGTAGAGGAGAAGGTTTGTGAGAGGCCTTTGACTGTCTATGAGTAGCAGAGGGATTATACTGAGAGCTGGCTGGTTTCCAAGCTAAGGCTTTGTGTAATTCTGTGACTATTTTCCACTTGTATGATAATACAGAGATTGGGCTTTTAGGCTAAGGCTTTCCCCGGGTTATTTCTTCTGTGTTATGTGTGATTGATTTCTCATTCTTAGTTATAAGTGTTCTCATTGATCTTGCTCAATTCGATTAAGCTTTCGTAAAGTGTTGTAGAAGTAGATCTTGTATTGTGTTTTAGTATATTGCATAATTTGTTGATCTACAGTGGGAATTTCTACACTCTATCCATTCTACTTCTGGAAATATTTTTTTTTTTTAGATGATGACAACGAGGAAGACAATCCTCCCCCACCTTCTCAGGATCCTCCTTCAGCTCCTTAGCTTCCAAAATGGGTTCGTGCTACTCAGGATGCAGCAGGTGCTCTTGCAAGTGATCCTATAGATCAGGGATGTACACGTTCTCAGTTCGATGGAGCCTCTTCTTTACTTGCTCAAGCTCCAACAACTTCTGATCCTGACACCTTTGCAGAAGCTTCAGGCCATCCATATTGGGACGCAACTATGAATGAAGAATATCATTCATTATTAGCAAATGATACATGGTATCTTGTTCCTCTTCCAAAGGGAAGAAAACATGTTAGATGCAAATGGGTTTACATAACCAAGTATGGACTAGATGGAAAAGTTTATAAACATAAAGCTCATCCTGTTGCTAAGGGTTTTTCACAAGTTGAAGGCATTAACTATACTGAAACTTTCTCCCCTGTTTCCAAAATGAACTCTATCCACCTTGTTCTTTCTCTTGTTGCCTCTTTCAAATGGGAAGTCCATCAGATGGATGTTAAATCTGCCTTCTTGCATGGGGACTTGCATGAAGAAATATATATGGAACAACCTATTGGCTTTATACAAACAGACTCCAGGCTTGTATGTCGGCATAAGAAATCCCTTTATGGTCTCAAGCAAGCCCCTAGGGCTTGGTATGCCAAAATGGATAGCTTTCTTTTAGATACTAGCTTTTCTAGGTGTCATTCTGACAATACTGTCTACACCAAGAAAGTGGGTAAGTCTCTCATCATTCTTGTTCTTTATGTTGATGATCTTATCCTTATTGGTAGTGATCCCAACCTTATAAACCATGTGAAGTCCAACCTTAAAAAGAAGTTTGAAATGACAGACTTAGGACACTTGCATTATTTTCTTCGTCTTCAAGTCTTGCAATCTGAAGAAGGTATTTCCCTTTCCCAGTCCAAGTATGCCTGTGATCTTCTACGCTACTTTCACATGGAAGACTGTAAGCCAGCCCCTTCTCCCTTTCAGTTTGGAGCCAAAATTTCAGTCACTTGTACTTCCCCTGAAGTTGATGCTACCTTATACCATCAACTTGTAGGAAAACTTTTGTATTTGACCCATACTCATCCTGACCTTTCCTTTGTTGTTGGCCTTATTGATTGGTTTATGCAAAAACCACATGAAAGTCATTGGAAAGTAGCTAAAAGAATACTTCGTTATGTTTGAGGTACAGTTTAGTTTGAGATTCATTACAGTGCAGAAGCATCTCCTCTATTGGTTGGTTTCACTGATTTTGATTGGGCTGGTGACCTTGATGACCAGAAGTCTGCTACAGGTTATGTCTTCACTCTTGGTTCTAGACCTATTGCATGGGCTTGCAAGAAACAAAGTGTCATTTCTCTTTCTTCAGCAGAGGCAGAGTATCTTGGCATCGTAAAAGCTAGTAAGGAAGCCTCGTGGCTTCGTCAGATCCTGTCAGAGTTTGGCTTTCAGTAGCAACATCCGACTACACTTTGGTGTGATAATCAAAGTGCCATTCAACTATGCAAAGATCCAGTCCAACATCAGCGTAACAAACACATTGAACTACACATGCACTTCATCAGAAAGCTCATTCAAGACCATGTTCTTGAAGTGTAATATTGTTCAACAGATGATCAAGTTGCAGGCATCTTTACAAAGGCTCTCACAGAGGTGAAGTTTACTAAACTTTGATTTATGGTTGGAGCTCAAGAAGTTGTCACTAAGGGGGGATAAGCTCTAATGCCTCCTTCCTTCTCCTATTGTGTCATATTTGTACATCCTTCAATCTTATCCCAGGTTGTTCTTAAGGAGGGATGTTAGGATAATTCGACAAATAGGAAATAATTAAGTATAACTTGGTTTAGAGGTAAAGTGTGTTTCTTTACTATGTACATTTGTAACTTACAATCTGACGGTCACGATATGTTCTAGACATGAAATGATCTGATGGTTCATTCTCTCCTCGGTATTACTGACACTTGATCCGTGGCTTAACACCCGATTGGTCCATGATCTCTATTTAAAGAGCATGGAGGGTCATTTGTAGGGTAACCATTCATGAGAGAATCTTATGTAAATTTTCATTATTCTATTAATAAATTGCCTAAAGTGGCCACGTTGGCTCAGGCCGTGGGCTGTTTCCCTCTTTGAGGGTTTTAACCACGAGAATATTGGTGTATTGATGTGTGATCTGTTTGTGAGTGGTGCCCTTTGGTGTTCTATCTAAGGAGCTTACCCTGCAAATTCCTACATTATCATCCATGTACTATGGTTCTTACAAGGTGTTGCAAAAGATTGGTACTATGGCATACAAATTGGAGTTGCCTGCATCTTCCCGAGTACACCCAATTTTCCATGCTTCATGCTTAAATAAGGTTATCGGTGACAAACTTCTAGTTTAAGCAGTGTTGCGAAAACTTGATGAAGAAGGAAAAATAATATTTGAGCCTGAAGCAGTCATGGAAACAAGAACCCGACAACTACGAAATTGATCAATTTCAGAGTATCTCATTAAGTGGAAGAACATACCCATTGAAGATTCCACATGGGAGGATGAGAATTTTATACAGAAGCATCGAGAACTACTCAAGCGTTAAGGACAACACTTTTGAAGTAGAGGGGCATGTTAGTAGAGGGGCATGTTAGGTCCCTATAATACTAGTGTATCTCCCTTATTATTATTGTTGTGTCAATATAGCCCCCATGTTGTTATTGTTGTGCCCCATAGAAGCCCACTATTGTTATTGTTGTGCCCTTAAATTATTATTATTATGTAGGCTCTGATTATATTGTGACCCCTTAGACTCTTATATATACAAATGAGGTCTTGTCATTTGAATCATCCAAGAATTGTTCATTTATGTAATGTAAAGGAGTCTTCCCCCTTCAAGAGGATAATTTTTAAGTCGTTGATCTATCTATTTGTGACAAAGCCATTGACAAGTTGCCTACTTTTCAAGGAAACAACATTCTTTCAACAACAAACCATTGGAAGTATTTCAAAACTATGGCTATGAAATATGCTAACAATCACGAGGATGTAAAAATGAGATTGCTTGTACTATATTTGGAAGATGATGCATTAGATTTGTTTATAACATTGCCTACAAATAACATTAGTACATTAACTCGGTCGAAAAAAATCTTTTATGAAAAAACAGGTGAGAAAAAAGACAGTAAGTATTTATTGGTTGCCCTTAAGCTATCCAATAGAAATGAAATGAAACCATTGAAGAGTTCAATCAAAGGTTTATTCAAAATGTCCAAAATCTCAACCAAAGCAGTAAATCCCAATAGTAAGCAATCCTTATCTATTACTTGGATGCTTTTGTTAGGGAATTGGAATTTCAGTTGAGGCAACAAGAGCCTAGAAACCTTATAGTTTCATAGGAGGCTACTATCAAGACCATGAAGAATATGTCTACAATTGGTAGGTCTAGCCAAGCAAGCTCCTCTAGAACTAAGAATGAACCAAAGAAAGGTGTAGTCATTACAAACAGTTCAAAGAAATTATAATTTGTTTATTATATACTACGAAGAGAATGGAGGTTAATTTAGCTAAACAAGTTAAAAAAATGAAAAAATAAAATTAGCCTATGCAAAATAATATAGTTCTAATGGAGATGCAAGCTTAAAAAGATAGATATCAACCAAAGGTAGGTAATGGTTAGGATACATCTAGGTAACTTTGACATAATCATAATTACAGAGTTCCAAATCCTATAGAGATAAATAATGTGGTTAATCAAGAGAGTTATCTGTGGTGTAACCCTTGTGGTCTACCACATGACTGAGATACTTGCATTATCACCAAATAAGCCTTTCAACAAGTAGATGAGATCAACAATGGGGATTTTGTAAACCATGTAAATGAATAACCAAGTATGATTAACAATTTCTTAAATGATCAAGGAAAGGAAAGAAGCTTTGATCCAACCATAATTGATATGGCCTTGACACCGAAGCCATCTCAAGAAGAAATCAAGAGGATAATCTGTGAAAAGGATTGGGTTACATGCCCATGTAGGGGTAAACAAGCTTAACAAAAAAACTCTAAGTAATTCAATTCACAGTAGCCCAAGTCTAGGCCTAACCAATCCAAGCCAAAGTCCAAGTAATTCAAGTAAGCAACCACAAGGAACCACCAAAGAAACCCAACCAACTCAAATTTTGAAGAACACAAGTCGTTGCTTAATGATAAATATGTCTAAAGATGGAAACATGGACACCAACATTGATTTAGATGCTTATCTTACTAAGTCTCACACAGTAATTCCTTTCCTTAAACTTAGCGAGATTCCATCATTGAAGGAAATAGTTGGGATCATTTTTGGATTCCGCAAAGTTGATGAGGGTATTTGCCAAGATGGACCTATAATTTTGGAAACCACACACAAAGGAGGATTAAATGGTGGAGATAGCCATTTTTATATTTTATTATGAATCAATGATTTGTTGTTGTAAAATAATATGTTAAGTCAAGGGCATTCATGAACATTACACCATTAACAATGATGCATTAATTCGACCTCAAGACAACAAGACCATATAGTAACATCTTTGCCATAGACAAGGAAGTGAAGGTATTTGGCTTGATCAAGGTTTTGTTTGTGAGGTTAAGTGTGTATCTAGATATTATTATCTTAATGGATACTGCAGTCATAGATGAAAGGCTTGATGTGGTCAATAAGCCCCAAGGCCAAGAAGGGAAGTGTAGAAGAAAACAAAGGAAATCAAATAAAATAGAAGTGAAAAGAAAGGGGGAGAGAGTCAAGGAAAAGATCCCTTCCTCCCTTTTCATGAGTATCATTGTCTTGAGGTATGTCGGGGATCACATTGTAAAAAAGATGGCTTATGGGGTGATTCCTCCCATAAGGAGTAGTCAATGGCATTACCTTACCTCAATGGCATTCTCTATAATCTTGGTGTTTATTCTTGTGTCGACGCATTTTATTATTTTGAAGCTCAAGGGTTGTATCTTTCATTTATAAAGGTTCATTACACAAATGAGTTGAAGAAATAAACTTTAATACTATTAGTTACCATAGTAATTGTATTCAATACACCAAGAGAATTTCTATTAGAGATATGGATGTCTATAGTGAATGACATCCTCACACAAGAAAGAAGGATAAATGTCTTAACACCTCGAGACAGGGAAAGGTAATGAAGTGGTAAAGGTCACAAAACATGATGGACATCATGATTGCCCAAGGAGGAGTCATTAGAATGCCTAGTATGATAGAGGAAATTTACCAAGAGGAAAGAAGCCATGAATTTCATCTATATGATGAGCAAACCATCTTAATAGACATGATATGTGTATGATTAGAAGAGTTGCAAAATATGAACCATCGACTTGTATATAAAAAAGTGAAAGAATGATGAAATTTAACTTACTTATGAAGTAGTTGACGATAAGGGATCAAATTAGGCTTGGGCTTAGACCACCCAAGGAACTACGAATTAAGCTACTAAGAATGTAACTTTGAGAGCATCTTGAGGTAACATGAACTCAATGAGTTTAAGTCATTTGAGAGCAATTATTTAAAGAATGAAACATCCGGTCGCATGGAAGTGTATTGTGAGAGATGGATTAAAGTTTTCCAAAGAAATGGAAATCAAATCCTAGAGTTAAATAAAGCTTGAATGCAACCTAAGATAAAGGCAAGAATGTATTCTCGAGGTGGCCAGTAGTCGTAAATTTGTGGTAAATAAGGTCTTTCAACAATGCATTATAATAATGATAATAAGTGAAGTTAGGCTTTGGTTGACATTGCTCAAGGAAAGATGAAAAATGCCAAAAGATGAACATCCCTAGAAAATCATACCTAATAGAGATGTTGTCACCTTTATTTCGAATTTTCTTTTAGAAAAATTGAGTGGAAAAGAATGTAGCAAACATGTGTTCATGTGCATGACCTAACAGGGATATTGTCACCTTTATTTCGAATTTTCTTTTAGAAAAATTGAGTTGAAAAGAAAGTAGCAAACATGTGTTCATGTGCATGGGTTGCTTCTTCGGTGAGAAAAATAAATTTCACTGATGATCTATCGAACAGCAAGTACCTCTCGCGTGCCCTTTAGGGATCGAAGGGTTTTCATGCTCCTTCAAGTTTTTCAAATGATGTCGGTCGTTAGATTAGGTTATAAATAACAAATCCCGCTTTTGCTTATGAGATCTCGCCTTTGTATTTCTGGCGCAACCGAACGTCGGGTGTCCAAGTAACAATAAGAAAAAAGGAAGGCACTGGAGGTTACACAGTACGAAGCTTGAGTCCACAGATTGTGAAGCCGTCCGCTCACTCCACAAGTCGGAAGGAATTCCAACTGTAATCGGCTCCATCACAGGTCAATCTGCGAATTTCGCTCTTTATTTGCAGTTGCTTTTGTATTTTATTTATATTTTTCAACATGTCGATAATTTACAGATTCTTTCTTTGCCTTTGAAATCTATTGATTATATCTGGAATCAAAGCAGATCGATTAAAATTTTGAAAACCCATGTTCTCTTTGCTCTAGTTTTTAGGGTTTCACGAGTTAAACCGTTAACATATTGCTCTAGCCGTATACATTAGGGTTTAGGGATTAACTTAAGTACGTGTTATTAACTTTTTCTTTGTACCAATTAAGCTTTGTTATGGTCTGAGCTATCGAGGCTATTTTTAGTTTTACCTGGTTTTCAATAATTGACAGTTCCAGGGTTTTTAACACGCATATCTGGCATGGTCATGATTTTTACTTTCCAATTTTAAAAAAACTTTTGTTTTTGACGTTCTTATTTTGTGCATCCTGTAATTAATTAGTTGAGAGGAAATTTTGTGTACCTTTTCTTCTCTCTGCACATTTTTTCCCCAGATTCCATTCGACAACTTAAAGCTCTAGATTTGTTTTTTTTGGGGGGGTAATTAAACCTTAATTTGACTATTAATTAAAGCAATACATACATAGGTTTAATACAAAAAAACGTGTGATGCACAAAGCCTCCACTAGCACCAGTGAAAAAACATAAACCATGAAAACTAAAAAAGCTACCAGCACTAGCAAAAAAACATACACTATCAAATACAATATTACATGGGGACACACTCACTGCGCTCTGCACACTCCCGGTCCCTATGTACCTTTTTCTGGGAATACAAGGTCCCTATGTACACTTTTGGGGGATGCAGTAGGGAATCCCCCGTCAAAATATGTGATGCTCCCATGCTCTCCTTTGACGAAAGTTCATTTTTTTAAGTGAAAAAAATGATGAAAAATAAAAATAAAATGAATGTGATTCTCATTTGTCATTTGACCGGTTCCTAGATTTTTAAGACGTTAGATCTATATCTTCAGAATTTTCTAACTAAAATGAGAAATATAGTGGTAATAAATGATTTGTGAAACTTGATTTTATGTTGTGACATCATTACGCGTATCATTTATGATTTAAAATATTACATGGATAGATGTATGCTCAATGTTATTAATATTATTATGTATAATATTTCAAATCATTAATGTTTCAGTTTTCATCTATATGAATTTTAATCTTTTAGTATTTCGGGGATGGTCCTTTATATTATTGACACTGATGTCCCCGAGATTGTGAGGGGTGCTTCCACACATCCCTTGGAATTGTTAGCCTGTTCCTGCATCCCGGAAACTTGGTGGAACATAAACTCAACTGAATACAAAGAGCTGTAATAAATAGATGAAAATACAAAGACAGTAGTGTCCCAAAACCACTTGGCTTACTCCCTGACCATAAACACTAAGAAACAATAATGTCAGCTGCAGGTAAGGAATCATTGTTGTTACCTGGAGTAGGATGTTACCCAGTGTAGGATCCCATATAGTGACTGGGGGAGCATTGTCCACAATTAGGCTCTGGCTTGGGGGTTCTCTGATATGACCAAGTTCATGGTTGGGGCAGTAGGCCAGCTATGCCCTAGCCCGGATCCCCCTTATAATCTTGAACCTGTTTCTCAGTTTAGTGGTGGGGCCTACTGACCCTTTGGTGAGACCATGGTGATGGTACATTCAACACCATCATATCTGTCTTTGGGCTATCCAAGTTAAAATTTAAATACCAGGCCTGATTTATTTTACCAAACAATTATATATACGCAGAAAGTTATTTTGTTACACAAATAAAATTCTGAACTGCTGAAAATAAATGCTTTGGTATTTCTCAACTTCACAAATAAAATGCAGCAGAAAAATCGCAAGAAATCAGCCACAAGAACAGCAGAAATTTGACCCAAATTATTTTTCCTTCACTTATATTAAGTCTGGAAATTATTGGGTTTTGACCTGCAGAAAATCACTCAGGGAAATAACAGCTGAAGGGGAACCTGCTGCCCAGAAAGTCAAACACTGAACTGGAATTAGCCCCAAGACAAACTCGGGCTCCTTGGAGTGATCTGGGCCCTTTATCCCTGCTCACGGCCTCTCTAGCAATTGTACGGCCTGCACACCTGTCAAATCAGCCCAAGGAAGTAACTCGGCCTCCACAACAAATCGGTCCCTCAGCTCGGTCCTTCTCTTCTTGCTTGGCTTCCCTTGAATTTCTCCAGAAATCTCCCCTATTAATTTCTCCCCAATGTTCTTCAGTCAGCTAGGGCCTCTCACCCTTCTCTTGAGAAAATCACTCTCTCAATGTGTGTACTGGCATCTTCACCTCTCCATTAGATCCACTTTATCATTTCACTGAGTAAATAATCCCTAATCCTAATCTCAATGTCTAGAATTAGATCCTAAGCCTCTCTTGGGATCAATGTCTTTGATTAACTCTAAGTCACCGTGATCACCTGCACCTTCCATTCCTGCACTGTTGATGAGGAGTCTTCAGAGACCTTGTGTGTCTACGCAGTAGCTCCTGCCATACACTGGCCCATTGACTACAAGGACATCACTGTTTCAGCTAGACGTTTGTCCAGACCAGATGCAAGATCAGTCAAAATTACTTCTGCATGCACACCATGCGCTCCTAAAGTCTTCTTTGTAACTTCAATAGTAGCAAAGTATTGGATCCCAGCGCCTTCCCCAAGCATAAGTGCCAATGATGTTATCACATATCCAGTCCCACCTCCGAGTTCTAAACGCAAGCTTGGTTGAACTTCCTCAAGATCGGGTTCGAGCAGGGCATCTACAAATGCAAATGAATCATCACAGGGCTCATAAACTTCTGAGTGGTGCCCAACGAGACGAATGTCTGCACTCTTCCTACGTAAGGTAGAGGGGGAAACTAAACTTTGGATCTTTGTCTGGTCGTTGCTGCTAACTTGGGATGTATGCACAGGAGCAACAAGAGCTTCTACATCGAAAATGAAAATGAAGAGCACCAGCGTTCATTTGAAAAAATGCATATGACAGTGTTCACACACCAGCATTCAGCGTTCACACCAGGTCTCTTGATAGAGGGTGCAGACTTGACAGAGGGTGCAGACTTTAAAAATGCATACAATATCAAAAAAACGTATATGACACTGCCTGGAGCAGGCTTCAGGCAACCAGGCAGAATATAGGAAGGAAACTGACACTAGGAGTTACACAAAAACTAATTTCGGGAGCTGGCTCTGATACCATGTTAGACCAGGCAGTAACTCCTAAAAACAATTCGTTGATTTCATTTAGGTTGGTGTTTATTATATACATGAAGGAGAGACTGTTCATTTCATCTTCCGGTGACTATTCATATTCTCTATTATTTATTTACATCAATTTCAGTTATTCACCCAATCCTGATGATTAGGTGTCAACAGTCCACAAAAATTAATTACTCTAATTATTGTACTTTTCCTAACGTTAACCTTAGTAAAGCATCTAAAGGGGCAATCAAACGTCTAATACATTCTGGGACACCAAGCAAGTGTGGATTACGTCCCATAGCCACAAAACATCAACAATACATATGATTGTGTATGGTTGGCTTGATCAATAAACCCAAAAAGCCACTCAAATTCCAAAATAAACCTACAAAACTACTCAAAAATCCAAAGCCAAATAACTGCTAAAAAATTCCAAACTAAATGATGATGGGTGCTGAAATGGGCAAGGTGTTTCCTGGCTTATAGCATAAATGCAGATTTGGCTGTATTGTCCCTAGTGTTGTTTGTAAATTCACAGGCAGTATGGAATTCACTGGATAATTGGTAGCATGTGGATGGTACTGTCAACACTGCCAGATCTGCCTTAGGGCTATATATACGATTGTGTATGGTTTGCCTGATCAATAAACCCAAAAACCCACTTAAAAATACTAAAATAAACCCAAAAACTGCTCTAAAATCCCAAAATAAGCTAAGTAACTGCTAGAAAATTAATGATCTGCACCCTAACTCCAGTTTACAATTTTGCATGTGTTTATTTTGACCCAACCCACATGTTTTGCCATTCTGATATAAATTTCAGAATGCATTAATTGTAAACATTCAAAGAGAACTTATACTCTTTTTCACATTTCCTATCAGCTGAAATTAATGCTAAATTTCGGCAAACATTCAAGCATGAGAGACTTATTTTTGGTCAAGGTGACCTTGGAAAAACCCCACAGCCTTTTGGGTAAAACTGGTCTTCAACGGAGGATTTTATTACTTGAGAAATTAGTCTATGTACATAAATTAAACACAGTATTTATCTCCCTTCAGCTGAAGCTTTAAATGCAATTTTTTGAAATTTGTGCTCGCTGAATATTTTCAGATTTTTACAAGTTTTCATGCCCAGAATTTTCTGCACTTTTCCTTAACCCAGCACCTTGATTTTTGTACCCAGAAATTAGTGTCGGAATCTGTGCTGCAACAGCCTTGATTTCTGTGCCAAAACAGCCTCGAAATCTGTTGTGCATAAACAGCTTTGATCTCTGTACTGACTGTCTCGATTTATGTGCCCGAAATCTTCACTGGAAGTGACTGAAGATGCCCCCAAAATTTGTGCCAGTTTACAGCAGAGACCCTACTCGAAAATCCACGCTGAACAGATGCTTGAAATGCATGCCATAGCCCTTGAAATTTGTGCTTCTGTTTGCCTTGATTTCTGTGCCAGCTGTCCCTTGATTTTCGTGCTCCCCTTCCTTGGAAATTGCGCCTCCCTTTGGCTGCCTCCTTTTAGAAACTCGGGCTCTCTTGCTGCAAATTCTCCTCTCCTCTTCTCTTCTCCTCATGCTTTCTCAAGTGTGAAGTGAAGAATGAGCCTCCCTTTTCTCATTTTGTCTTTTAGAAAAGATTGAATCCCTAGCCCTAGGATTCAATGGTTGAGATTTAATTTCCAAATCTCAAGATGTGTGGTTGAGATCATTTTTCCGAAAGGACCCCCTCACACATTTGCCCCATTACTTAAAAGCCTCTTAGTAATATTACACAAAGTCAATTTATAAAGTACAAGTGCCTTTAATATTAGAAAAAGTACATGGTAGACCACTTTTAAGTATCTCTTCTACCCATGACATTAATATAACTCATAAATGTCACCAAGACAGAAGTCATTAATGTGTCTACTAGGCTAAAAGGGATAAATGCCTAGTAAATTAGTAACACCTCTCCTTGATATTATTTTCAACAGCATAAAGGCAGATTTGGCTGTATTGGCCCAAGTGTTGTATGTAAATTCACGGGCAGCATGGAATTCACTGGATAATTGGTAGCCTGCGGATGGTACAGTTAACACTGCCATATCTGTCTTAGGGCTATATATACGATTGTGTATGGTTTGCCTGATCAATAAACCCTTACTTAAAAATACTAAAATAAACCCAAAAAACTGCTCTACAATCCCAAAATAAACCCAATAACTGCAAATTTTTTTCAAGCTAACTCATATAAAAACCACAATTCCATTTAAAAACCTATAAATATCCAAGTAATTTTATTGCCATTTCAAAGAATTAAATTATCTTCTTCTAATTCTTTGTGGTTTTTGAAGCTCAATTTTCTCAATGCAAGTGATTTATCAAGAAATAATAGTGTCAGTTACTGTAATTCTAGGCTCTCATTTCTGCTGTGTTTCACCTCCAGAGTCCAGACTCTTATTGTAATAAATTCCTGCACTTTCAGGTTATAAGTTCTGTTTAGATTCTAGATTGCAATGAGATTTTAATAGTGAAAATAGTGAGCAGTAGCACACAGCCACTCTGTGTGATCATGCTTGTAGAGTGTAGCTTTAATTCTCCTATGATTAGTTGCAGAATATTTGAATTATTATTTTAGTTCATTAATATTTGCTTATATAATTCTCCTATGAATACCCGCAGAAAGTTGAAATAATAAGCTGTCACTGCACTATATTACTATAACTCTGCTGTGTCACCCTAAGATATGTGACATTTTTGTACCTATGTGATTTATACATTGTATTCAGTTTTTTCGCAGAAAGTTGAAACAATAAGCTGTCACTGCACTGTATATTACTATAACTCTGCTGTGTCACTCTAAGATATGTGACATTTTTGTACCTATGTGATGTATACATTGTATTCAGTTTTTTTGTTCAAGTGTTTTTTGCTGTTCCGAGTCATATTCATATTTGTGTTCAGATTTTGCTACGATGTATTATGGGTGTTAGTTTATGGTAGCTTGGAGGTACTTCTGCATTGACAGTGCCTAGCATGTAGAAGTAACCAAGCATATTTCATTCTCTAGCCACATTACTATATAAAGTGATTTATAAAGTTAAAAAGTGACTTTATGAATTTATTAAAGTCATGTGACCTTTTGTTGGTTACTTTATGTTTTAAAGTTACTTTGTGTGTCATAAAGTACATGTTATTTCTTCAGAGTGCCCCTAAGAGACACTAGCTGCTGTAGCCTTTGCCGTCAGTTCCATAGCAGTAAGTCCATACACAGTATAGACACTTGCTTCAGTACTATACTAGCTTCTGTCTGTAGTGTAGGTTATGTTATTAAAGTGACTAGGAGGGTCAATTAACGAAAAGGGGGACTTGAGGGGGTCAATGTTAGATTAGATCTCCACCATTGATTAAGAGAGGTTAAGATCTAATCTCAGCCTATAATCTTAGGAATAGGTCTTTCTCTTCATTATGAGGACATAAAAGGGAGAAAAGGCACTATGAAGGATTCATTCTTCATGTGTGAGATTGGAGAAAAGGAGCAAAGAAGGCTGAGAGGAGAAAGGCAGTACAACAGCTAGGCTACAGGTACAAATTCCAGGGCAGAGGCTGAGCAGATTGGCACAAAATTTGAGGAGGAAATTTTGTGCATTAATTGCTGCTACCTGAGTGTAGATTTCGAGGCAGACTGGGTCAGTTTTCAAAAAACTGTCAGGGCCACATTTGTTGCTGTAAGTAGCAGCATGGTTTTAACGGAGAGCTGGTGTGAAAATCGAGGGGGACAGATCTCATAAATTGCTGTTTGCCATAACTGCAAACCAACACAAGTTTTGAGGGGCCGAATGCATTTTTCAAGGAGACAACTCAGCAAGGAAATTTCGAGGGGGCTGAGGCACAGTTTTCTGAGCAGATTGGGGCACAAAAAAATAGGTTTGTTCAGCACAGAAATCAAGGGGATGTTAGCAGAAATTTATGAGGAGCTGTCAGTACATTTCCCAAGGAGTTTTGAGCAAGATATCAGGCAGATAAGTTGACTGTGTGTCAAATTTAATTGCTGTAATAATTTCTCTGTTTGAAATAAAAATCTCTCTCCCACCGGTTTTCCGTTAGAGTTTTTCCAGGGTCAGCTTGACTAAAAAACTGTCTTAATTTCATGAATGTTTTTGGTACTTCTCAGCAAATGTGAAAAGTAGAGTAGATCTCTTGTGTTTTCTTTTGAGAATAAAATTGAAGTTCATATCAGCTTTTAATGAAAGATGGGAAGGGCATTAAACTTCATGTGAAAACCAAACTTGAAACCGGGAGGGATTTATGGTACAAATTTCTACATATAGCAGAAGAGCTCTAGATTTCCTCTAGCATCCAAAAAGAATCATTCTACAAAAAATACCTACATATCATCAAAATCATTGTCCATATTGGGATTTTCATCATCAATATCACCCTTTAAGCATTAATAAGACAAAGATGATGTTGCATGTCAAGATTTTGTTTGAGTGATGGGTACATATTTAGTATGGTCACGATAGAGGAGTTCAACAACCAATGCTACTAACATCAAGGTGCATAGAGGGCTTGGTGTTTTTGATTAAGTACTAGTTTCATACCCTTGTACATGACAAAATCCAATGGAAACATTGCAATTCCGAAATCCTGAAAACTGTTAAGTTTGCTGGATTTTGAGTGAAATCTAAAATTTGACTTGTTATATATGAAATCCAATGAGGTCGGAACCACTCTCAAATATCTTGAGTCATATGTTAAAAATTTAAGTAAAATGACACTTCTACTTAAAAAATTTAATATTACCATGAATTGCATAGCAATAATATGGCCATAAGCTTGAATATGAGGCTGTCCGACACTAAAGTTTTTGTTTTTGTTTGTTTGTTTTTTTTCCCTAAGGTTTGGTACCAAACCAGCCATGTTCAGTTCCAGACCTCGAACCAGATTGGCTTGACCTCAAACTGGTTGGACCAACTGGTTCTGATAGCACTGATTCTTAGAGCTCAATCCCCTATCTCACTTTCAAAAGTGAGGGTTAAATTACCAGGAATGTTGGTTTATAAGGGAACATTGATGGGGACAGTAATTTCCAAAGTATTGTGATAATTTAAAAAGAGGAAATTATCATGATATATATTGTTGATATTATTCCTGGGGCTGGTTTTGGAGATTGATAATTTTGATAATCATGCAATAACTGCAACACTGATTGTTAATGCATAACATGTTTTATAATTTGTCATGTTTGCAAAATCTAGTATTCATTATCATATCTTTTTATCTGTCACTATTCTCCCAACATCTTTGGGATAATGGCATAACATGTAATTTTTGGTAAGCACTTGATATATGATAGACTATAGTCTATGGAAATATGTTTGAAGGAGTTAGTGACTCTTTTCCTATTGGAGAGATGTTCCTCTCAAAATTTTGAGTTGATCACCTTATGTGGCAAACAGAAAATCTGGTGATAGGGGTGCCATACAAATACCTTCTTTTGCGTATCAGCTCTGCTAAGGGTTGAACCTCGGGTGCACAATATTTGTTTCAAAGTCTCATCCTTGAAAAAGTCTAGAAATTTGAATGGACTGGGTCTAGAAGTTAAATTTGACAAAGAGAGAATTAAGTGAATTCTGTTATAAGTTAATAATACTTGGGCAAAGAACAAATACAATTGATCTACTTTTGTGGTCATTTGTTGGACATTAATAATTATCTTTTTTTATACAAATATTTTTATCAAAGTATGCTTATGAATATATCTATTATTATCAAAATGACACCCATTGCACTGTCCAATACATGTAATATATGGAGATCAGAACAAAAACACATAACCGAGGAGGCTGTAAATGGCCTCTACAACAAAACAATACAACTGCAGGACTACAAGTCACTAATACAGAATACTATCTCATTGATCAACATGATCAATGATCACTACTGTTAGGCATGGCAACATCATCTGGCCCATTGCTCCTCCTCCTCTTCATCAAGATTTCCAATTACAACTGTAGAAGTAGTAGCACTAGCACTCGCTGCACGCTGAGATAGACAAGCTATGCGCTTGCGTCATGTCTGAGTAGAGGAAATGCATGCAGCTGGAGGACTTGGGGTTGGTACTAGTGGATCTGCATCTAAATGATCAGTCCCTAATGCATCCAAGTCCATATTAACATCAAGATCAATATCCTTGTCAGGGTCAAACACCACTGGTTGAATTTCCACTACCCAATCTGAGGTTCTGTTTAAGTCAGACTCGGCCAGTCGGAATGGTATGGTCCCCGATCCGAGTTAAGGGCTGTGTCAGACCGGAAGGGATCTCCAACAAGTTGAATCGGCCTAGTTTAAAAACAGAGAGATTCACTTGGTAGTACATATCACTATTGAAATGTTTTATATCATTAAAAGATTCTGTTCATTGTTTAAATGTTGACATATTTGGTAATGTTCTCAATAAAAAGTTTATGATCTATGGCAATACAATTACCATGATCTTAAAATTTCAGTCATCTATCGCTATAACTCATGGTTTAAACTTTAACCTAAGATGTGATTTGTATTGCGATGATGAGGGAGTCTACAAATCAGGATTGTTTGACACTCAATGTTAAATTCTTAGTTTTTGAGAAGTATTCTGTTCCACAGAGGATTTTTTCAAGTCAAACTAAATTACTAAATGCCAAGCCATGCCTTTGTTTTATGGCAATATATTTTTAAGGTAATGTATTTACTATTTAGAAAGTTATGGTTCACATGAAAGAACCCTTTTGATATTTCTAATATCTAGCCTGAAGGGCCGAGGCTATTAGCTGGAGTCATCATACAAAATCGCGAACTCAAATATTATTTTTGCTAGAGCACATGCTTCCATTGTATTACTATACAACCATATCCTTTTTTTTTCTCATGTACAGAATATATTTCTTGTCTGATGGTGAAGTGTTTTCTTCAGGTTGTGGAAGTGCTGATAATCTGTGAAAGTCTGAATCTAGTAGCTATTTGAAACCATGGCAGAACATTTAGCTTCAATCTTTGGTACTGAGAAAGATAGAGTAAATTGCCCTTTCTACTTCAAAATTGGGGTTTGCAGGCATGGGGATCGCTGTTCACGACTTCACACAAGGCCTAGCATCAGCCCTACACTTCTTCTATCTAACATGTATCAAAGGCCTGATATGATTACTCCAGGGATGGATCCTCAAGGTCATGCTCTGGACCCTCGAAAGATCCAGGAACACTTTGAGGTAGAGATCTATGAAGTTGAATTCTGTAACTTTGTTTTTAATTTTCCATTTTTAATAACAATGCTTCTTATAATATTTCAAGAATTATAACAATATGTACATATTACACTTCTTACAAAAGAAAGGTGTCATTCTACATATATAGCATTTTAGAAAGAAAGGTGTCATTCTACATATAGCATTTTAGAAAGAAAGGTTGGCGTATAACACCGGACACCACCATTGAGTCAAAGAAGGCATATGAAGTTGATATAGCAGGAAACTTACAAAAGCAAGAAAGGGGCCAATAAACATACAAAATATCCCTATTGCAGATAACAGCCTATGCAGTACCAAGGGCATAATCAAAGTTCATGTTTTCATTTAAAAGTTGGATAAAGTTGTTTTCTAGTGCCAATACTTATTTTTTCCTGTAGTGGTGCTATCTTCCTTCTTGTTGTCCTTTGACAACGATTTGAAGGAGCAAGTGGCAATTATTAGTCACTGTTTTTTATTTACAGCTTGTAGACTGGAAATCTTTCTCGTGGTTGGAGCTGTCTGAAAACTGTTTTAGGTGCTTTCTTTTGCATAACCTGAAACTCTAAAGCTATGCATTGTTTTTAGTTTTATTTATTCAAAATATTTTGTTTATCAAGCCAAGCCCACCTTTATGCATATACTAAATGGAATGTTTATGACTTAAAGGTTACTAATGATGTTCCTAAAGATGCCTCAGGTTTGTCAGCACTGAGTTATATTTTTGTATTGATTGAATGCAGGATTTCTATGAAGATTTATTTGAAGAGCTCGGCAAGTATGGAGCAATAGAAAGCTTGAATGTTTGTGACAACTTGGCTGATCATATGGTGACTGTTATAATCAATTATATCTTGATTATTTATTTATGAAAATAGTTTGGTCTTTAACTCTGATTTATCCCTGTTGCCTAATATTTCTCCTCTATTACAGGTTGGCAATGTTTATGTACAGTTCAGGGAGGAAGAACATGCTGCTGCTGCATTGCAGGCTTTGACTGGTAGATTTTATGCTGGTAATGAACTTTATGTCATGTGTTATTGATTATATTCCTTGATATAGAATTTTGGAGTGTTATCATATACTAGCCTGTTCAGCCTATTTATGTTGATCTTATGATCCTTATTTGGTTGCTTCAAGATGGCATGGCAACATCAATATTCATAATGGCTCTAGAATTTGGAAGAACATAGTTGGAAAGAACATCAACCACCGAAGACTTAAATGACATGTTGATTTGTTGTTACGTCAACTATGATTTGATTCATTTGAATAGAAGAAAATAAAGGGTATCATCAAGAGGGGACTCATACAAGTTTAACACTCTTTGAATCTCCATCTTCACAGTTATATTTGATCAATTTGAGTGTAAACGACACCAATTACATTACAGAGGCACTTCATATGGTCCAAAATGTAGCAAGATGTAGAAATGTATGTTCAAGTTGTACGTTGTGTTGATGCCAACAAACAGATAATGGAAGTTTTGTCAGCTACCTTGAAACTGAATGATTATACTGGTTAAAATAGTTAGGTGCATCAAGATGGCAGTTATTATACCATGTAAAAGGGTCCATAAAAAGACAACAATCTGCATACCTGTTCAAGCATATTTTGGTAGGTTTTGGTACTTGAATATCCGACATTATATGTGACATGAATCCCATATGATGTTTAGAATTGATTGTTGAATTTCCACGAAAATTCTGCAACAACTATGATGAACAATCTGAAACTAGTTTCTTTTCATCAGGACAAAATTTCTCAACACTAGATGAGCATTGTAATAAAACGCAGAGATAAAGAACACAGTGACACAAAAGACAAATTTTCTTGGGAAACCCAACTGGTAACCCAACTGGTAAAACCCACTTTTTCTTACAAGTCAAATAATGACCCTGAGAACACGCTTGTTCTCTCTGCTACACTAGCTGCACACTCCCTTTGACCTATCAGCCCCTGCTCCTACTTGCTTGCAGCCTGCCTGGCCCTTTTCCCTTGCGCAGGAGATCTCTGTAGTGGGCTAGGGTAATTTGAGCACTAGGGTTTTGTAAAAATTATTTCTCCCACACACAGTTAATTCAATACAATTGAGTACTTCTTTAATGAACACCACTTATTTAATGATGCAATAAACTGAACAGATTAAAGACGCTCTAATGATCAGTCAACCAAACAATTGTTGAAAATAAAGGTACCAAGGATGTGTTTCCTATGCATTTCTCCTTTTGGCCTAGTGAGAGACATTAATCACCTTTTGCCCGAGTGACATTATGAGTTTAATTAATGCAAGGGGCTAAAATACATTTTATGTGGAGATGTACTAGGTATTTTAAGTTATTAAAGTCACTTATGTTTTAAAAGTCACTTTATGTTAAGCAAAGTCTTTCAGTAGAAATTACATAAGAGAAATTTTTGGCTGACGCGTTTTGAATCCTGATGAAACGCGTTGGCCAAAAATTTCTCTTATGTGATTTCTACCGAAAGACTTTGCTTAATTCATTATGGATCACAGAAGCCTGAATACAGAAAATACACTATATATTATAAAAGTGACTTTTAAATTCGAAAAATTACTTTATGAAGAAAAATGTGACCATGGTACTAAAAATTAAAAACTACTAGGGAGGCTCATTAATAAAAGGGGGACCACATTAAAATGGGGGTCAAGTGGAAATGATCTCCACCCTTAATCTAATGAGCTGAAATTTAATCTCAGCCATTAGACCTAAGGGTTAGGTTTCTCGTCTTATTGAGAAGACAGAAAGGAGGAAAAGGAGAATAGAGCTCATTCATTCTCATGAAAAGCTATTGAGGAGAGGAGAGCAAGAGGAGAGCAAGAGGAGAAAGGGAACTTTGTGAAGAAAACTTACAACAGAGTACAAAGAATCATCTCCAGCAGTTCGAGTTCCTTGAAGGCTGAGTTTAAGCTAAGGAGCTCGAATCACAGTGCTCATGCAGCAAAGAAACTCTCCTTCAGTCAGCAGATGAATCCTGAGTTTCTAGGGCTGAGTTCCTAAAATTTTGGGCCTGTTTTGAGTATGTGCAGCAAGTTTCTTGGGACAGGTTTTTGATTGGTTTCAGTTTGTGGTTAAGGAGAGATACAGTGAGTATTACCTACTGTTCAAACTTGTTTTCCTGAGCAGAATATTGGCTGTTCTGTGGGTCATTTCCAGCACTGAAGAAGCAGTGAAAGAGGTTAAAAATCTAACTGAAGGAGAGAAGACTGTGGGAGAAAAATATCAGTCCAAAAACTTAGTTAAAGAAGACCTCATAAATGCTTCTTAAAGGGAAGAGATAAGTTGAATCTCTTGTGTTTTTGTTCTAAGAATTTTCTAAAGAAGCAAAATAAAATTCTCCTTGAAGACTGATTTTTCTCGTGGTGTTTTCCAGGGTCAGTTGACCAAAAATAAGTGTATAAAATTTATTGTGTGTATTTGCTTATTTTATCTTGTATTAGCTGAAAAGTGAATGTGGTATAATAGCCCTTTTGTTTGAAGTAAATGCAAATCTGATATAAATATCAGTCATATGTTATATGATGGGTTTGGGCATTAAACCAAGCAAAAACTTGAACACTGGGTTGGGCTACATCACTCCATAATTTTCTACAACAATGAATCCCAACAGTGCAATGTATTGTTTTGCAAAACCAAACAATAATAAGATATCAGGTTATAATATAATCTTTATTCAACACGTTAACCACATATTCACCTTCTACCTAATTTGTTAAAACCTTTGCGGATCTCTGTCTACTTAATTGAAAGATCTGAGTTTGCCTCGGGACCACACCAATTCCCAATCACAGATTTACTCTAATCTTCACACATTTGTCACCTCAGAAGTCTGTCTTCTCTACTATAGAATCCAAATGTATTGCAGGACCCAAGTCCACTACAAAAACCATAGATCAATTGCTACAAGATGCTTGGATTGGCTATTTTAATATGCTGGGGTCAACTGAATCCTTTAGAAGCTTTCTTCCACAGGCGTAATTAGAATTTCAGCTCCACTGATCGCAGGTAGTTACAAGAACCCTAGCCTTTCTGTGTTGGACCCTCGCTTCTGTCACAAAACACATCACATCTCCTCAGGCCATTGTAATTTGTAATTCCTCAGGTTCCTGAAACTCGCATAGCTCTGTAGTTTTTCGTGTGGCATCCTGTCTTGTAATGCGCATAGCCTCATAAAACCTGTCTAATGTAGGGTTAATGACCTTGTCATAGGATTAAAGTTTTGCCCATATTCTAGACTAGAGAAGAGTTCGACTTACTTCAAGGTGAAGAAAAGGCTTTGTTGCTCAAGTAATAAAAGAAAACCTTGCTGTCGATTAGATGATGTTCCTGTGCCAACATAATTTCGCTACCCTTCCAAATAGTATTCCTGTCAGAACAAAGAGAAAGATGGAATGGTGTCAACTAGGGCGGAGTCTTTCACTACTGAAATTGACAAGGAGAAAGGGGTCTTAAAACCCTCAGAGCCTTAGGCTCAAGAAAACAGAGACAAACAGATCCACAATGATGATCCAAAATGAATTCAACCCTCATATATATAAATTTCCTAGAGGGATCTCTTCTTTTTAATTAATTGAGTAAACTTTACTCCAAGCCTTAATTTTGGGTTTGTTTGCCCAACTGCCCTAAACTCACCTAGACATCGAGTATTTTGGATTTCCCCCCCCCCCCCTTTATGAAGGAGTATAGCATACGAGGATCAATAGGCTATTTTGACCCTTGGGAAATTAATATCCTGGGAAAATGTATGTACCCTCAACAAGATGCTCTCACACACACAACCTTGTGCATACAAGAATGAATAAATTTGTGCCATTGTCCTTCCTTTGTAGGTTGAATCTATGCTAAAATTGGCAAGTAAAAATTTACGATAAGAACTGTGATTGACTTGTTAACTGAGTTTAACTTGTCTCTAACTAGTCTCTAACTTGACTTGTTTGACTTGTCAAGTTGTCTCTAACTTGTCCTAGCCTCAATTAGAAATTGAAGCTCTCAACTTGTTTGATCTAAATTTATAAATGCCAATCGATTTGTAGTCAAACTGAAGGAAGAACCCTCATAACTGGTCCTCCAACTCTATGCATTAACTCTTCAACTCCATGAACCCGCCCATTATTAAAGGGAAGACAAACTTAGTCTTTCTAGATAAGGTATGATCCAAAGAAGACCTTCCCTTGCTACCATTTTCAACACTCCCTCTTAGTGAGGAAGGTGCTTCTAGAAGAAACTCGTCGACATGGATCCGTCTTCAACACTACCACATTCTCTGCTGCTGTAGTTGCTCCCTTTGAACTAGAAGACTTTCCTGCTTTCTTTTGCGAAATCTGATCTGAAGACCTATTCTTTCCTTCCATGCTTTGTGAGTCTACCACCTTAGTCATAAGTGGCATGTACCCTGTATACCTCTGTGGCTGCTTCCTTTGGCTGAAGGTGATATTGGAAGATCTAACTTTCTCTTGGTCTCCCTTAACCAAATCTTCTACCCACTTGGCTCGAATTCTCCTTATACTAGGAGTTACTTACTAAGTCGCTGCCTCCACTTGCCCTGGGTTTTGCTCCTCATCGTCTTGCTGGTCGACCCAATTTCCAACTAGTTGAGACTCAAATTGAGATACTAGTTGAGACTCCATCTTGAGAGCTCTATCCCGCTCTCACTCAACCATCACTTCTGTACTCTAAGAGATTCTTACCTTGTTGCTTAAGACTGCCCCTGTTTCAACCCGGAGTAAGTACAAATTCTTCTTCCTTACACTTATCTGCTTCTTACATCTAGAAGCTAATTGGAGGTAAGCCTTACCTTCGCTGAAGATAGCCTTATAACCCTTGTCCTCAAGGGTAGCTACAGAAACAAGATTATGTTTTAATCTTGGAACATAGTTATGCTACCTGAATCCCTCTGTAAACTGACAGTACCAACTCCTCTAGTTGCACACATACCATCATCTCCTTAGCTTGATCTGAAAATACATGTCCTCCTTAAGATGGTTGAAATACTTCTTGTTCCTGGTCATGTGGAAGGATTCTTTTGAATCAATATACCATACACTGCTATCTGCTGAGCTGACCATGCAAGCAATCAATGAGAAATCATTCTCGAATTGGGTAGAAAATGCATCTACCTTTGTTGATGCATCTACGTGATCCTTCTTGGACTCCTCCTTCTGATTAGGACACTTACTGGCATAGTGTCCCCAAGTCATGGCAATGGAAGCATTTGATCTTGCTCAGATCCTTCTTCTTCTCGCCCTTTTGACTAGACTCGACCTCTCCTTGGCTCTTCTTGCCCTTGGCTCTACTGCCTTTGCCTGTCAAGGCAAAGTTCTCATCATCCTTTATCTTTGTTGATCTACCATCTCTAGTCACTCTCCAGATTTCTTCTTGAATACAATCACTCCTAACCTTTCCCAACTAGGAAAATATTCTCGACCACTTATTGCATCTTGGAAGCCATACCAAGACTTATGAAGTCCCAAAAGCGTAAGACCCATAAGGTCTTATTATGCTACTATCTCACCTAGACCACCTAGCTCATCCCGAACCTGAGTGAACTTTGAAGGATATGTGATGATGGGCCCATTTTTGGTCATCTAGATACTTCTTAGCTTTCTCCTTGAGAGCAAGCTTCCTAGCATCAACGGTACCTTGAAACAAATCGAAGATCTCTTTGAACATCTCATGTTGTCTTTGATCCCCTTTAGAATGATCCTTTTCGCCTTGGTGTCATACTTAGTATGTTGGGCCAATTGCTCGGTATTTTGCACTAGCTGTATAACATTCTTGATAAACTCTCCCACCCCATTATCTTCCAACACTAATGTGATTCACTCCTTCCATGCACAAAAGTTTGATCCTCTAGAATGAGATCTAACCGTTAACCCTAGGAATGCCATACTACTATCCAAGAATTGCTGTGCTGGAGACACCTTAGGTTCCTTGCACTGCTCCTTGTGCTCTGCTGTCTTGCACAAAAATATAGTTGTGGATATCACAAACTGTTGGCCTAAAAACCCTTTAGGACAAACTTATTCACTAACAATCTTTTCCTAAAACATGAGCATCAAAATACCTTCTAGCCTCGGTTTGCTGTAGATGCACTTCTCAAACTCTGTGTCCAATCTTCAGACTTGTAGTATATTGTGAGTTGTGACAACCATTAACTTTGTCTCACAAACATGTATCTTCCTCGCTCTTGCTTGAGATAACTTGGGTATTCAATCTATACTACCAATACCAATACTCCTGTTACTCGACCTTGCTCCATGAAACACATAAATCTTGACCCTATACTTGTCTTGGATTTGAGGTGTTGCAACTCTCTCCTAGGTCACTTCCTTGATTGTCATAACAAAGGTAATAAACACTCAGAACAATGGTATCTTCCTAGACCGAAACCTAACCAAACTGCTTGCTTCAAACTGATCTCTGTGTGTTGGTCTTTATGTGGATATTTGCTCTGATACCATGTTGAATTTGCACGAAAATCTACAACTGCTATGATGAACAATTTGAAACTAATTTCTTTACACCAAGACACAAAATTTCTCAACACTAGATAAGCAGCAAAATAAAACGCAGAGGTAAAGGGCACAGTCACACAAAAAACAAAATTTTTCTTGGGAAACCCAACTGGGAAAACCCACTTCTTGCTGTAGAATTTTATTGATAGACTGATGAACAATCAAATTTCTTATAAGGTAAATAGTGACCCCGAGAACACACATGTTCTCTCTGCTACACTAGTTGGACACACCTTGCTACCTATCAACCCTTGCTCTTACTTGTCTGTAACCTGTCTGGCCCTTTTCCCTTGCTTAGGAGATCTCGTATTTCCTAGTGCAGTCTTGGCCCCTATTATTTAGGAAAAAACTTCTGAACCCTAGTGCTAATTTGGCAACAATTAGTCTTTCTATCACAACGTATTGGTTGCTCCAAACTGCACACCATCAACAAGATGCTCTCACACACACAACATTGTGCATACAAGAATAAATAAATTTGTGCCTTTGTCCTTCCTTTATAGGTTTCAATCCATGCTAAAATTGGCGAGTACAAATTTAGAACACCAGTTGTGATTGACTTGTTAACTAAGTTTAACTTGTCTCTAACTTGACTTTCTTGACTTGTTAACTTGGCTCTAACTCGTCCTTGCCTCAATTAGAAACTGAAGCTTCCAACTCATCTTATCCAAATTTATAAATGCCACTCAATCTATAGTCAAACTGAAGGAAGGATCCTCATAACTGGTCCTTCAACTCTACCCATGGATTCTCCAACTCCATGAACTCATCCATTGTCAAAGGAAAGACAAACTTGTTTTTTTCTGGCTAATACATGAGCCAAATAAGACCTTCCCTTGCTAACATTTTCAACATGGATTATTTTGGTGACTCACAAAAATCCAATCAAAAAGCACAACATCTCACCTACCTATGGACGAATGAATTGGAATAGTGAATCAAACAGTGGTCCAAATCTTGAGAATGTACTGTGATCAATATTTAAAGATGTGGTGGGAATGGTTTTCCTATGTACAACATAGTCATAGTTAGACAACCCATGCATGTTTATTCAAGTCTCGGAATGTAGACGTTCATTATTTTGACATTAACCATTGGACGCCAAGTCACTTTTGGAAGGCGTCAGCTCTCAAACTCTACCCTAGAAGGAAAAGTCGTAACCTCTATAGGAGATCGTAGGGCTAAGCTAACCACTGTCACCTCAATAGCCTTGCCCCACACTTCAGCCTAAGGAAAAAACTCACTATCCTAACCTGGGGGGAATCCTTGTAGACCTATTTGAGGTAAATACATTATAGAAAGAGTGGATGTGGAAATTAGCGCAAATTGACTTTTTGCAGTTAAAACCAATAAATGAATCTACTACCTTGAAATCATTGCAAAATGAAATGTGAAGATGGTTCACTTGATTGTTGATGTGGAAATTAGTGCAAATTGACTTTTGCAGTTAAAACCAATAAATGACTCTACTACCTTGAAATCATTGGAAAATGAAATGTGAAGATGGTTCACTTGATTGTTGCATGTAGTATAATTTACCACCAATGCATGATTTTCACCAACTGTAGGTGTTGGTGTTATTTGAGTCAAAGTTCTAGTTTGCTTTATCAAGTGATTAGAAGGATGAGATTTATCCATGTGACAATGCCTTGTTAAAGCAAATTGTTCAATTAAGGTGATTGTTTTGAATTGCTAATCCAAGAAAAATAAGCAAAATTGAAAACTCTCTCTAAAAAGTGTTGAACATTGGTTCGAAAATAGAATATTGGACAATTATACTGAGAAGCGTGAAGGGGCGGGGGTCAATATAATACATTTTTTACTTGTTTAAACATTCAAGCACCATAAAACTAATTTTTACTTATTTAAACAATTAGACACTAAAACATCAATCTCATAAATGGAATGTGAAACACAAGATATCCGAGGAAACCCTTTTGGGAGAAAACCATAAAACTTCTTTAAATGAGAGTTCTTTGTAGGTACCAACCTATAGGAGACACCAATCCCCACAACTGCTTTGTAGGCACCAACCTAGAGGAGACACCAATTCCCTTTGTTTGTTTTATAAACTATTACTTTAAGGGTCCACTCTGTTTCATTGAACTTTGCTCTAAAATCGTATTCTTCATAGGTTCACTTTGTGATTCTAAATTTGCTTTGCAATGATTCACTTTGGTCATCTATTCAATTCTTTATCTTTGTACAATTACCCCTTACTATTGCATTATTAATTTGGTGCTTCCTTCAACTTGAACTGTCAGATTATGCACTTCCTTCAACTTGAATGGTCAGAAATAGGTCTTCCTTCAAGCTGTCAGGACAAACACTTCCTTCAAACCACCTTCAAGAGTATGGCACTTACAAAGCCAAATGTTTTGTAGTAAACTATAGCCCTGGTGCTACCACAACCTCAGAGCTGTGTTTGTGCTTACATCACTAGTGCTGCACTTTTATGATGCTTTGTCATATAGGCGCTCCCTTCAATCACACCTTTTCAAAACTTGGTGCATGTATATGCTAGCACTTCTTTTGCAACGCTTATCGCTCTTTGAAGTCTTGGAGATCCCTTCAGTCCAACTTTCCATGAGTTATTGCTTATGTGCCTTAGCACTAGGCCACAGACCATATAACATGTCCATACACACTATTATATTGGGATTGAAGAAATCCTCAAATTATTTTATATTAAAATCATTCACAGAACCAAGACTAGGCTTCTGGTGCTTCTCGCATGTTTGACCCGATCTCCAAGGTTTGTTATAAAGATGGGGTTAGCAAAAAAATCATTTTTGTAATTTTGTGGAATTTAATTCTGATACACTATAGTGTTTAGCTCATCGAGGGCTTTTAGACGATAGAAATTTTCTCTCAATTTGAGTCCCGGATCAAAAGTTATGCTTGTTAGAACTTTTGGCCAATTAAAAGAGGCCATGTTACCCCAATACCCACATGGCATCCATGTGGCCTTTACCATGTTTGTGTGACCATACATGTCATCACTGTGGGCCCCATAGTCACTTAGCAGAGAGCCAGGTCCACATCACGTCAGAGTGATTGCTCGTTCACGTTCTCGCTTGCTACTAGTAATGAATTACAAAACTTGGTGGTGGCTAGTCTCTTCGTGCATAACGTTCCATGGAGGGAACCATAGCTTGATCGACCAACGCCTTGTCGACTCCCCTGTTATAAAGTTTTCCCAAGCACAAAGGAACTCGGTGGTGGGTAGTAGCCTAACGTCATGGTTCCATGAATCAGAACTAAGGTTGAATCGACTCGATCTTTGTTAGCACACTTGGTTAGTAGAGTTAACAAAGCACTAGACTTCATGGTGGTGAGCGGTTGCTCAATGATAGGCTTCCACGCCTGGAACCTCGGCTAGATCAACCATCTTCATTCATTCGACTATCTTTGCAAGGTGTTAAAGGCGCAAAGCTTCACGACAATGAGGAATGGTTCAACAACACGATTTCGTGAATTAGAACCATGTCAGATCGACCAAGTCATTGTTGTTTGCTCGTTAGCATGCTTTAACAAGGATCCCGACAAGGAATCATAGGTAAATTTACCGGTCCTTCTTTCAGATGGTCTTTTTCAATTAACAAATAGCGAACAAGTTGGTGGTGGTTGGTCATTTGGTGAGCTAGGTTCCATGAGATGGAACCTCCATTGGATCGATTATTCTTCCCTCTGTGTTGCTTGATTGTGAGGTGATTCGTCCCAAACATATTGGCGGTGGCCAATCTTCCCTGCACGATGGATGGGACCACTGCCATGCGAAATGTTGTTGCAGGCTAAGGGGAAGTGACCACTCCCGCTTGTCTCTTGTGAGTTGAGGCCCAAGGGTTTGAATCTCGTACTCCTAGATGCTATGCCCTGACCAACTAAATGATCGTGACTTACCGGGTTGCTCAACTGATCAAGGGGTGCTATAGTTACAAACACACTATATAGGCTTAGGGTGAGCTATATTTACAAACACATTTTATAGGCTGATCTTGAGCTAATATTGCCAAGAGGAGAGCTCAACACACAAAATTCACAATATTCATGAACTTTACCCACACTAACCAATGTTCTAAAAATTGGCCAAACAGATTCGGAATTGGCGGAGCCGACATAGGTGAACCCTTGCTCGGGTCGGCTCAGTACAAAAACCGATTCAAAGGCTGGTCTGTTACTGTTAAAATTGGCAACTAGGGCCAAACTCCACATGGGTCATCTTATTTATGACAACTGATATTTTTCTTGGATTCCTCTCTCCGAGAGGTGTAGGATTGATCTAAAGATCACCTGATTCCGACATGTACAAATGAAGTTGTGAATTTATTTTGATAATGGTCAAATTATCAAGATCGACTTGTTCTATATGTCGGCTCACCTAATCCAATAGTCACGTCTCTTGACCCCCACCGATTGGTATATATAGAGGTGCTTTCTCCCTCATTTGTGACATCCAAGTGCTCATCCTCTCCTCTGAAATAGGACAACATCTGAGGCAGGACGCAAGTGGCAAGGGTTGAGTTTATGATGAGACCCGTCTCTGTTTAGGGTTCAGTTTTCTGGGGAGAAAAGAGCCGCAGGTCTGTGGCATCATGCATGGCGGATAGGAGGTCTGTCTAGGCAGCGTACCTCTTGTTTTTGGGTACAGATTTCCTGTTGAATAGTGCCGCAGTTAGAGGAATGGTTGTTGGATGATTTTCTGTGCTATTTGGTGAGGTCTATCTCTGTTACAAGCCGGAAGCCTAAATGCAAATCTGGGTACGATTTAAGGTGATCATTATCTTTGTTTTGGGTCCGATTTAAGGTGATCATTATGATGAGACCCATCTTTGTTTAGGGTTCATTTATTGCATCCTATGTTAATATCGAAACTAACACATTGCAGCGTTCACAAATACAATATTGCGGAAGAAATAAAAACACTGGTAGAATAGATGTACACACAATAAAACACCATTATATTTGGACCAATGTTTCTGGAAAGACCCAATGCGAGAAAACTTGTGCAACAACTTAGGCTTTTATTATTATGTAGTAAGAAATCTGATTACAAATCTATGGAAGCTCAAATCTAGTGTTCCATACAAAGAAATAATTGACAGAAGATCTAGTGAGAAAAATCTCACTCCCACCATTGATTCGACATTGACCTTGGCTCAAGATGAGCTGCCCCTTTCTTCCTCTGTGCTATCTTTGCACCAACCTACTTAGTTTTGCATCCCACAACTCAGACCGACGTCTCTCTTGCTAACTGATCAATTACTATTTGGAAAATTGATACCCTCAGCCTCCGGGCTCCCACTTCGGCTTTTGGCATTGAATTTCGACTTCTCCTCAGCAAAATATGGATCTCCCTCTAAAGCTCTGTGCTGCCTCTCCGTGGCACTCACTACCTCTCAGCTATGCACTCATCGGATTGATGAAGCTGACTCTGACCTTACTATCCTTGCCCCTCTCTCACTTTTTTGACTTCACTGAATCACCTCCAGCAACTAACTGCTGCTACTGTGGAGATTGATTTCCCAGCGAATCGAATTCCTTGTATCTCATGTGTCTTCTCCAATCCCCATCAAATTTCTTCTTATAATCTCTCGTTGAGGCTTCAAAGTCCAAGATTAAAACATAATTGATGGCTAAGATTAATTAGAATCGATCCAAGTCTTCTTCTAGAAGATTCTCACCATGACTTAATTAATGCCCTTTAATTAATTAGTTTTCCTAAGTTACCTCTAGGTGGAATTTCCAGAAACTAATTTTGTATTTTGGAGAATACATGTATTTTAGCCTCTCTACAAACTTTCGTGGCTAGAACACATCCAATGCTACAAAAACTAACACCCAACCCCCTCATTATGCATACTAGTGCTACTACTGTAGTTGCAGTTGGAGATCGTGATGAAGAGGAGGAGCCATGGGTTTCCTGGTCTAACTTTGATTCAGAGTTTGAGCCAAATGATGTTGGCTTCTCTAGCAGTAGCCAGTAGTGACTAGTGATGTTTTACTTTTGTTGTAGAGGCCATTTAGAGCCTCTCTAGTTATGTGTTTTTGTTATGATCTCTATATCATGTATGTATTGGATAGTGCACTGGGTGCTATTTTGATATAATGGATATATTCATGAGTCTACTTTGATCATATGTGGTCTTCTCTCTATATGGATACCGAGTTGGAGTCGGATTCGACCCTCAGTTGGTTCTGAACCCCCAGCCGGAGTTTTAAAACATTGAAACCAACACAACCCAGGTACCCAACATTGAATTACCTAGTGCCAATATTCTTTTTCAAGGGTGGTTATCGAACACTGCGTGGCTATTACATCCATGGGAAAATCTAGGTAGATCAACTCGAAGGGATCTACCCATCAGCCAAATAACAAGGCCTAACCCCAAGGGTGTCGAGGAGATTTGACCCCGTGACCTACCGATAAGCGAGGTGCTTAGCAATAGGAACTTGACCAACTGAACTATCCCTTTGGGCTATCTAGTGCCAATATTCAATATAATTGAAGGGTTATAAGATAATTGGCTAATCTTGAGTGAACTCTAGGATAAATATGCAAAATATCTTGTAATCATGAATGTGGCAATAATCCACATAGTTCAGTTATTCTTTTCGACCATAGTTCTCAACCATAGTAACTAAATGTTGATGCATAAACCAACGATTTATCACATGGATCATGAGTCATTTATTCATCAACACAATCTTAGTATTCTTTTAGTTTATAACACACCAAACATCTGTAGATCATATTCATAACATGGGACTTCCTAATGCAAGCATTCTTTAAACCACATACATATGAGATTGTTTATAAATCTTGAGCATAGTAGTGAGTCCCAAACAATCATTGATAAGCATACATGACCTTGCATTAATCTTAAGCACAACTAGGAATATCACGGCCCATAGGCCAATTACATTGCAACTTTCTTACAGTTGACCACCCTCTAGTCAGATCTAGAGTTTTAGGGGATGCTTGCTCAGGGAAATTCACACCAAAGCTTGGTAGAAACCTAGGAGATGGAGTCCACTGTCATATTGGTTTAACAACTTCCCTCTTGCATTAAGCACCAAAGTGACTCACTTCTTTGCGTTCAATCACAAGGCTTCACCCAAGGTCTAGATGGGCTATTGCTTAGTCGAGGAGATTGAATCCGTTGTTCATGTGGGTTAATGACTATCTTTTCATAGCAAGCACCGTAGGGTCTGCAATCCATCATCTAGGTGGTATAACAACTCTTCAACAAGCACCACAATAGTTCAGATTGCCCTGTTCGAGTGGTTTAATAACTATACAACAAGTGCCACAATGATTTGGTCTTCCAAAAAACCTCCTACTAACCAAACAAGCTTTAGCCACACAATCCAATATCCTTAAAAACAACAATACAGGGGATAACATCCCAAATTTTTGAGTATAGGACTTGGTCACAACTCCAGCTCTGCGCCATGCGCTCCAAGCTCAGCCATAGGGAATTCTCTCCCTTGGCCGATGTTTTTCGCTGTTGCCCCATGTTCTTTTGCCAATGCCCTCTTCTCTGCTTTCCCAATTGACTCCTGTCTTTCTTCTTGATGCCTCAATGTTGGAAAATGATTAGGTCAACATATAAATTCACTTTTCCATTCATGACAGTTACTTGTGATTTATATTCTTCCAAAACAGGAAGGTCACAACCATACACAATGAACACAAGATATAGGTTCCAAGCTAGGGCAGGACCCCTCCAAGGGCAAAACCCAAGGATAACTTTTTTTTTATAGAATCAACTTCAAAGTAGACTTCCAAGACCAAACCCTAGACCCGTTGCCACCAGGAACCAAGTTAGCCACTAGAAGATAAGGTCTTCCAAGAGTAGCGAGACCATGTTCCTTCAAAGTAAGGCTCTTCTAGCCATTTGATTTTCCAAGCGGAGTCTGCAACCTATCTTGCAACTTTTAGACCTGAAGTGCATCCAAAAAACCTAGGTTTCTCGCACGTGTGGGGAGAAACATGAAAATTCAGACCTTTGACTTTGTCAAGAGCTTCTCCATTCTTTCGCTAGCCTTCTCTTGCTTTCCTAGGACCCTCACATTTCTTGTTAACTTCAGATCGAATCCAAGATGTGTGATTGCTTCATTGTCTTCTAAATGAGGTCGAATCCTTTCTTTATATAGCCTTTCTTTGCGTTCAAATATCCCTCACAAGGCCAACTTCATGTAGTTTGGACGACTTAGTTCTTAGGAGCCTTCTAGACATTTCCATATACAAAATAATTTTTCTTTTAATGATACAAATGCCCGGTCTTTTACAATAACAATGACTCTTTGACTAATGATAAACCCTAGGAGAGCTTATGACCAATAACTTGAGCATGAAACCCATGTTCCAAAAATATTATTCTTTTATTCTTTACATCATTTTCTTTCTCCAAATAATGTTTACATCATTACATGAGTCAAATGACAATTATGAAGACCGAAACTAGTTACATTTTTCAACATTCAGTTCCTTGACCTTGATCCATGAGGGGGGCGGGAATCGGTGCAGTCCTCTACCCATATGCCCAATCCCATTTCTTCATTTGTTTTGTCAGCGCTAGCGGTTGGGTGGTCAGCAAGTGGTGTTGGGAATTTAATGTGGCTGAGTATCGCTGCAAAAAAATCAAAGCGACTGGCCAGGGTTTTGCTCATGACATGTGACAGTGCTTCTCTCAGGCTTTGTGTCAATTTTTCCTCGGCACTTCAAAATCAGGTTATGTTTAAGATAGCGATCACACACATACTAAAATGCCACAACACAATCACTTTGCACAATGGAAAATGTACGATAATGAATCAATGTAGTACACAAGACAATTTTTAACCCAAAACTTGTTATATTACAAACTTTAATACAACAAACATAGGGATCCCATATTGGGGATCATGGTCCTTACAATTAGCCCTGATACAAGAACAGCTATATGGCTTTGATGTCAACGACTTATGACACTCAGTCTACTCTGAACAAAGTACACTTGACTTGCTGGAGGAGCACTCAACTCAGCCCTTTTGGTCCACGTACCTGGAACACCTTTGACAGGTCCTTTGCCACTTTTTCTGCTGCTCACAAGATTTCTGCAACTTTAGAATGCTTGCATCTTCAGCTGATCAAACTGCCACTATCAATTATCTAGTTGCTTTTAGAATGATTGAACATAGGCTCACAAAACTGACCTCCAACAGTCCTCTTCCTCCTCCAAGATGCCTACACCATTTTTTTGTTTGTATTTTGCTTTGATAAAGTTTAGTCAAAGCCTCTCACATTTCCCTTTTAATATTTGTCCTTGAGATATTAGGGATGACATTATCCTTCACTTCATCAAGAATAACCTTCCTAGTCTTTACATCTTTTAGTTGAAAGGCAGCCAATTGTGTAGCATCAGTAGGAGCAATAGGAGTGCTATTTGCAAACTCCCATATCTTGCTCTACCTTAGGACTAATGCTATCCTCTCCTTCCAATGACTCTAGTTGGTTGTCCCCTCCAGCCGGCCATATCTCAAATCTGTTGCGGCCATTTTTGCAAATCCCAAATCAAATATCACTTCTGGTAAAATAAGTTTGCCACTGTAAAACACTTGTGCTGTATGATCTCCCCCACAGAGTTTCTAGAGCTCTCATACCGTGTTGAACTTTTAACATCAGATCTGATTTATTTTCTTCACGATTATTTTTACCAAGAAATTAATTTATGCTCAAATCAATTCGGAAACTGTGCATAAATACACTGGTGTTCTCAACTCTAGATATAAAATATGCATCCAAAACTTAAATAGGAAATCACCAGAAGACAACATAAATGCTGCCCAATAAATCTCCCTTCACTTTCTATTAAATCTAGAAAATTTTGGGGTCTAGACCCACAGAGAAATTACACAGTAAATACAACAATATTAGAAACTGGAAATGGCTTGAAGATTTTCGGCCAAGGAAGAAATAAGCCCCTGATGAATTGGCCCTGATAGGTCTTGGCCTGTACCTACAACAACTAAGCCCTCCCATCCATACAGAGCCTGTGCGCTGGAATTCTTGACCTGTTAAACAAAACTCGGCCTCCAAATTTTGGCCCCCTTGCTGGAAATCTTGGCCTCTCTTGTAGTCTGAGCCTGTTCAGGTTTTTCACCTTCTTTTTCTCTTCCATGTCTTGGCTGTCTTCAAGATTCTCGGCCCTCACATAAATTCTTCTTCCAAAAATCTGGTGCACACTTTTCCTCTTTCTCCTTAGTTACTCTAGCCTCTCACGAGAAAACAATTTCCTCAAAAATATTGTGTTTTTGTGCTGTTCCTTAGGTTCTCTTTATAATTTCACTTAGATCAATGGTGGAGATTAGGTCTAAGTTCCGTAAAGAATTAGATTATCTATCCTTAGAAACTTTATCTCAATAACCAACACCTAAGGAAGACTCTCTCTTGCATGCTAGACACCTAAGGAAGACTCTCTCTTGAACAAACACCTAAGGAAGACTCTCTCTTGCATGCTAGACACTTAGGCTCTATGCAAAAGATCTTCAGTTGCTACAAACATCAACACAAGCTTGCTGAAAAAATATGGAAATGTTAGCTCAATGAAGCTTGGAGAAGCAACCTAGCTCTATGATTTGAAATTAGAAACCCTAGGTTGTTTACAAACAAAATATTTAAAGGGTAAAATTTAAAGAGATGGCTGAGAAAGGAAAAAAGGCCCTAAATGCCTTCACTGGGCAATGGGCATGAGTCTTAACTTAACCCTCAATAATTGAGTTTACATATTCATGTCTTGATGCTCTCAAATTGATTTCTCTTCATTAAGAAGAGATCTGTGCTGATAACAGTATTACACGTTGAACATTAACTACATGTTGAATATTCTTTGGGCATTCTGCATATACTAACCGAGGCATTCAGAACATCATAACTTTGCAACATCCTAATTGTAAATTGGTTTCTTTGGTCAATAACTGTTAATTTTAGTGAACAATGGTATGTTCTATGCTTGGTACAATTACTTCAATGTACTTTTAGTAGCCCAATTGCAATTTTCAACTTAACTTCCAATAGAAATCACATTAACCATAAATCAAATTGACAGTAACTGTAGATAGAACATGAACAATAAAATGCAAAAGACGAGCCAAGTCAAGAGAACTAAGTTGCACTGAAATTGATAAGGGAACAAATAAAGATACGGGGTTTGAAACACATACGACAAATTTTCAAAAACTCTGGATATGATATGGCAAGGAAACAACGTGTGTGTGTGTGTATATATATATATATATATATATATCATAAAAAAATCATATCATTATTCATCTTTTAGTCTTTAGAATCTAGATTCTAAATTTAAAAATACATAATCATCATCATGAATTCAACATAAACAAATCATCATCATCAATGGTTATCATAACATTCAAGTTGGCACCTTTGATTAAAATATCAATACCCACTCACAGTTTAAAGGAATATGAGATTGTTTTTAGAGTCACATCATGAAATTATATATTTTTCTAATGAATTTGACAGCCCTAACACAAAGGCAACATAGTGAATTTGACTTTATAAATAGTATGTTGCACAGTGTCTTGGTCTAGACACTAAAGGAGTCATGACATAGAAATATTGTTTAGTATCACTGAATATAATGTAAATCTAATCAGTAAATAACATCTACACATTATAAATTGGACTGTATTCCAGTGGCTACAACAGGAGATGCTAGGAAATTCATAGAAAGAAGTAAGTTGGATTTATTTATTCACAACCTAATATCATATGACCATGAATCAAGATGCCACAATTTAAGCAATTAAGTATCACTGAATATAATGTAAATCTAATTAGTAAATAACAACATCTACACATTATAAATTGGACTGTATTCCAGTGGCTACAACAGGAGATGCTAGGAAATTCATAGAAAGAAGTAAGTTGGATTTATTTATTCACAACCTAATATCATATGACCATGAATCAAGATGCCACAATTTAAGCAATTAAGTATTGTGAAGTATGATACTAGTAAAGAAACGTGAGAATTTAACCTAATGCAAAGAAATTGCTTCCACTAACCAACTTTGTGGGTAACAACTTTCCTTCTTGATTTCATAGATATATTATGAGATTCCATTCCAAATTCCAGGTTTCCATCCTTAGATCTGACATTGTTGAAATCTTGTTGGCAAATACCTCTATCATGTCATGAATCCTTTTTCGAGATAAACATTCACTTTTAGATGAGATGTAATCAGTGGATATAAGGTTTGCCAAGAATTCAACTGCATTTACATGCTTTGGACAAACAAACCTGGAATACATTCTTGCAATAAAGTGCCTAGAACATTGGAAACTTGGAAAATTGGAAACTTGGAGATGTATCCATATTTTCTTGAAACGTATCAATTTTTCTTGAAACTCCTTCGAAATGTTTCCGATCTCAGGCTAGCCATTTTCAAAAAAGTGAAACATGGCGGAAATGTTTTCATGCCGTTTTGTATGTGTTTCCGAATTCGAAATGCTGAACGGCATTTCCGGGAGTTGGGGGCAGCGTTTCAGGTAACTTAGCAAGAGAACACCAAATTTGGTGAATGTCAGGGGAAAACCTCAGGATGGGTAAAACCCTTCGATCAATTTCAATTTTCTTTTTATTATATCAAATGTTCAGCAGAGAGAAAGAGAGTATAAAAGTCAAAATTGACTTGCCAAATCACAGTTAAACAACCCTGTCAAATCTGTAGTTATCATCAGTCAAATTGTGCCCTAACTAGAAAGTCAACGCTGATCAACGCAGCAGCAAATAATCTTTTATTCAACTCAGTCAAACCCAGTCAAAATTGGCCTTCTTCATTGGTCAAAGTCAGCCCAAAACAGCCACGAAAACAGTGGTCAAACTTGGTCAAACTCTATGGTCAACCTGTGATTGGTATGCGGTCAAAGTCAACTGAATGCCTTGGTCCCTGTTCCAATAAATGCGGCCTGCCAAAAACGAAATTCTGATCCAAAAATCACAGTCAAATGTGTTCAAAATATCACTGGTCAATGCTGTTAAAACCTGCAACAGAGTCTGAAATTTCAATCCTGCAATTCAACCTTCTGCTGCCACACATGTGAAGAAAAGAGATGCCTAATATGCTGTACGAACCAATCAGATGAGGAGAGAAAAGAATGTGTGAGATGAGATGATGACAAATGAGGTTTGAGGTCTCTTATATTTATACAAGTCATGAAGGGTGAAGTGACATGTCTCTTGGGCTTCATGAGCCTCCATGATTGATTGGCCGACTTTGACAATTTGCACATGTGAGGGCATAAATTCAAAAACACATTTCTGCTTATCCAAATTTGATGATCTTTAGGTCGATTCTGGTCCTCTTGAACAAAGGAATTCAATGCAATAATCATCTCTATTAAATGAGTTGTCTAAAGTGGAATTTGGCCCTAGTTGCCAATTTTAACACTCCCTCTGAACTAGGGAGAATTCTACCTCCAACCCATCCATCATCATGCCATCCTGTCACATCGCTGCATCTCGTCTCAACTCTGCTGAACACTGATATAGATAATGAAGAAGAATTGATTGAGAGTGAGTTACAAGACCATACCACTCTCCACTGACAAAAATAACATTATCAATCAGAGCCTAATGTACTCACACTTCTACAACAGGTTTAAGCTTAAATTGACTTAGGGATTCTCCATAGGGCAGGGTAACTTCTCCTTTCCTTAGTCTGAGATGCGGGGCAAGGCTACAGAGCCTGATAGTGGTTAGCTTGCCTGTTGTTCCTCTAGGTTCTCCTATTTGAGGTTATCACTTTTACTCCCAGGGTAGAGTTTGAGAGATGACAGAAAGCATTATGGTCACTCATAGAAACCAAGTTTAGGAGCACAGCATTTCATCTACCTATGGATGATTACACTGGAGTGGTGAATCAACAGTGGTACGGCTCTTGAGAATGTACAGTCAATAATGTTTAAGATTTGGAATGATTAATTCCACATGTTCAACTGTTGCAAACATGTTTAAATTCCTATGTCAAAGACCCTGAGATCTCACAATACAAAGTGTTGCCAAATAGCTGACTGGAAGAGAGTAAAGTGATTGTTGATGGCTAAGAAGGTTGTTGATTACATTGAGTATTGCAGCGGCATTTGTATGAAGGGTTATAGAAGACTCAAAAGAAATACGCAAGGAGTAACATGATGAGCCAATTTGGCCACAAATTTGAAGTTGGAGACAAAGTATGGTTATAATACAAATCACTTTGTTCATTTTTGTGTTTGAATCTGAATTTTGCTACTGCCCAAAAGTGATAAAATTCACATGCAAGTTCAGGAAACAGATTTAAGCAAATTTGTTAGCAGTATATATGTGTGGGGCTGAGCCACAACTCTTTTTAATTACTATTCTCTTTAATTAATTTATTCTGTGACCAACTTAAGTACATAAAAAAAAGACATTGACCAATGGGAAGCCAAATCATTTGTACTGTGACAGATTTCAGTGGCAGAGTTTCTTGTTTGCAATCAGGAAGCAGATGAAACTGATTAACCTCATATAAATTTAACAATTAACTTAGAATGAAGAGTTTGAATTTTCTAGTTCAGAGATAGAGATAGACACAAGGAGCTTGGATTGAGATGGGTAATACTTGTAATTTTAATGAACCTTGTACTTGGGAAGTTATTGTACATTATGTTGTTTTAATATCATTTGCATGATAGTCTTTCTCATACATATTCTGTCTAACTTGAGTGGCTAATGTGAATGTGTAGCCTGTCAAGGACACATGTACATACCCTGAATTGAGAGTAAACATGCACTGATCCTGAATTGAGAGTAAACATGCACAGACCCTGAATTGAGAGTAAATTTGACTGACCAAGTCCGATCAGACCATTTGTTATCTCAGCCAATTTTGGAGCCAGGCCAGATTAGGTAGTATATTGGATCTGATCAGACCATTCTTGTTCTGACAAGACAAGTTTGTAGATTATTTCCTCTTGATTATGGCCATTGCAGTTGTTAAGACTAGCTAAATGGACACTGATTGTGATTTTCAATTCTTATGGATTTAGTTATCATATGATTGTCAAATATAGCTTCCAGCACTGGAATGTGAAAGCGATACGGTGAGAGGATGTATTGGGAAGAATCTTTGGGTTCTTTGTTTTGAACTCTACCGGACTTTATTTAAACATGTAGAAAGGATATGTACTTTTTCCTCATCATCTCCTACCAGAGGCCTTTTGTTGCCACCGTCTCTAGTCCCTTTTCTCTTCCAGTGCCTTTGAGAAATGAGTCAAATATCCTAAACCCTGTTTCCCTATGCATTGTCTTGGTCAATCTTTTTGCCATCTTACCAGAAGGATGTTGGTTTTCACTCCTGCCAGATCAAAGCTACCTGAACATTTCCTTTTGTGGGATTCGGCTAACTTTTTGAATCTGATAGACCAAATGAA
>APFE030696913.1:0-11006 GCA_000404065.3 Pinus taeda | reverse complement strand
ATCTGACTTTGTTCCATAGTAGCACTGATCAATAACCTCCAAAGACTTCACAGAAATCTTGTCAGATCTCCGGCTCGATTTTCAAACTTTTTTTCAGATTCATCGATATTTATTTATTCAAATGGGCTTCTGACAATTGTTAAACTATTCTATCCTCTTTTCATATATTTACATCCAATCCTACACAAATTTGTCAACCTTCATATGTTTATACATTCTTCAAAGAAGTTTAGTTGAAAGGAAGCAATTGTCTGGATAAGTTGAGTCCGTGCCTCCAGTTTAGGAAAAACTACAATTTTTTTTGAATGTTCATTTGCATACCTGTTGCTGAGCAGAAAAGGTGAAAAGCCCTATCTAGAACACTGGCTTCCCTTGCAGTGCTATTCCCAAAGAGTAAAACATTGTCAACGAACAGCAGATGGGTGATGGATAATCTCTGGACACCTTGACTCCTTTGTTCATCATATTCCTTCAGACTACTGAGTAGTTTGGTCAGTTCTTCAGTTGCCAAGAGAAACAAAGGGGGTGAGAGAGGGCATCCTTCCCTAAGACCTCTTGATGGTTTGAAGAATTTTGAAAATGCTTCATTTATCAGAACTCTGGAAGCAGTGGGGTAACATTTCTGTATACCTTTTTTCACTGGGATGCTAAAGCATATATGGGATCTTGATCGGTCTCTAGTGCGTCTAACCTTGTAGAAAGTTAAAGCCCAAACTGGTCTTTAGCAAATGATATTTGACAAGATTGGCTCTCTTATTGCAAACATGACAAACAAGGCATTTGACTAGTTTGTTAGGTTTTCAGTCTTAAATTCAGAATCTGACTTGTCTAGGCCTGATTCTGTAGTTTGTCAGTTCCTCTAACAGGGTTGCTCCAGCCTTTATTCATGTAATGAAACTTTCGCAACTTTGCAGTTAATTCATTCTTTCTTCAGACATCTAGCCTCAAGGATTTACTTTTGGCATTTGTAGTCTTGGCTATATTATTTAAATTAAATCTTTTGATTTAAGCTGAACTGCATTGATTAATAATTTTTGGGTGCAATCAGCTCTGCATTTGTTAACCGAAAGCTTCCCATTTCTTTTGACAGAGCGAGCAATCATAGTGGATTTCTCTCCTGTTACTGACTTCCGTGAAGCGACATGTAGGCAATATGAAGAGAATACTTGCAACCGTGGTGGCTACTGTAACTTTATGCACCTCAAGAAGATCAGCAGGCAAGCTTATCAGATATATCTCTAGGATTTTGTAGATCCTTTGATATGTGGGCTTTGTTGGCTGAAGGGCTCTTTTATAGTAGTAGTTTCTATTTCTGATGTTGTTTCTGTGCAGAGAGCTGAGGCGGCAATTATTTGGAAGGTATAGACAATATGGCCATGGTTACAGTAGAAGCCAGAGTCGAAGTCCTAGCCCTCGACAGTCTGTAGAAAGACACCGTGGTTATGATGATCGTCCTCGTGGTGGCCGTGGTTATGATGACCGTCCTTATGGTGGTCGTGGCTATGATAACCGTTCCCATGGTGGTCGTGGTTTTGGCAGGAGAAATGGGAGGGGTTATCCTAGTTATCAAGATGATAGACATGGACGAAGGCCACGGAGCCGCAGTCCAGGTTACAGACGAGGTCGGAGCAGGAGCAGGAGCCACAGCCCTAGGAGGAGCAGAAATTTTGTGAGAGAAGGCAGTGCTGAGAGGAGAGCTAAAATTGAACAGTGGAATAAAGAAAGAGAACAAGCAGCAGCATCTTCCACTGCTAACCAGTCCATCCAAAATGGAGGGGTGTATTCGGATCAACCTGACGACGGCTTTTAGCTTATGGATGATCACTGCATTTTTGGTTTGTTCCACTCTTTCTTCTGAAATCCCCCATTGTACCTTGTTAGGTGCATAGGTCACATTTCACACCTGTCATGTAAAACTAGCTTACAAATCATTTTACATTGTGCAGGTGGCACGCAGGTTCACGAATGTCTTCTCTCAAAAGTAAAATCTTTTCGTTTTTGTCTAGGGTCTACAGTAGTCAGAACGTGTCAGTTGATCTGTGCATTATGCATTGTGTTTATTGTCCATGAATGTGTTCTCTCAAGTCCATATATAGCTGGTCCAAACCACCAACAATCATGAACATTTAACAGAGAAAACAGTCCAGAAAAACATGAAAAATAAATGGCTATATGTGGAAGAAAAATTGAATAACAAGAACAAGTTAGTTAATGTGTGCATTATGCATTGTGTTTGTTGTTCACGAATGTGTTCTTGCATTATTTTTGTTTTTGGGTAATATGGTAGCGAAGATAGTTTAGTTAATGTTTGTATTATGCGTTGTGTTTTCGATCAGTTGAGATTCTGTTGAGGCTGACTGACATCATCATCCACCTTGTGTAATGTAAAGGGTCTTTTGTGTTATGGCTGCATTCAAGGCACTCTGTTTTCTTAGGTTAATGTGCAGTATACATAATATCTATATGTTTCTTGCAAGATAGTTTTTTAGTTCAGGTTGCTTGTCTTCAAAATTTGAGCTTACAGTCTTGCATGAGTTTTTGCAGGTTCAGGTATCCCTGCTTTTCAGGATGCAGTTCACTTGTATGCAGCTTATATGAGATTTGTGTACAGGTGCATGTGCTGCTGCTTCAATGTTACTGGTGTATGGAGTTTTCGAAATTTCTGGAGATGCTAAAGCTGTTTGTGCAGGAAGAAAATTATGGAGACTGCAATGGTCTCCATTATGCAGGGAGAAAGGAAGGCTACTTGACTCTGTTTCAGGTTCATCTTGTGCAGGCACAGTTCTTTTGCCTAAAAAATTAGAGCTATATTATTTGTGCGGGCACTGTGGATTTTGAACCGTGGTTCTTTGTAAAAGGTATTTTGCAGGTACATGGTTTTAAGTGGTTCTAGAATTGATGGTAACAGATCTAACAGTATTCAGTGGCTGGATTCTCTATATTTGGAATTTAAGTACCTGTATTCTTCAGGATTTATTTTGATACAGAATTGAATGGTAACGGATCTAACAATATGCAGTGGTTGGGTTCTCTTTGTTTGGAAGTTATATACCTGTATTCTTCAGGATTTAATTTTATGATGATGATGATGATGATGGTTAACGTCCACTGAGACCAAATTGGTCTATCGGACCTACAATTTTCTTAATTTTTACTTGTCTGGCTCCTCGTCTTTCTTGGCGAGATTGGCGTTGTAGCTTTCTTTCTTTTCTCTACGGTCTTCCAACTTCCTTTGTCTTGGTATATCTTACTTAGCTAGAATTGATGTTTTGTACAGCATACAATTTCTGTGATTGATTATTTGCAATACCATGCATTTCTTGTTATATTTAGGAATGGTAGATGGTGGTGGTTTCTACGACTCTTCGAATATGATAACATTCCAGTTTCGATTGGTATGCCTTTATTGACTTTCTTGTTGAATGCTCAAAATTAGAAATGAGACGGCTTGCGTTAAGGAGATTAATAGCGTAAGTTTTCTATATACCTTAAAAGGTCACAATTTAGGGCATTGAGAACACTGGCAGGTGCTTCAGTGACTCTGGCAAAGAGAGATCTGTTGGGAATTTCTTTGGATCCGTTAATATTGCTTAATTCATTAATGTTGGGGCTTCTGTTCATTCTGTTTGTAGGATACGGTATTATGCTATTAGGAATCTCTTTGGAACAGTTGACTGTTAATATTGCCTGCGACTTCATAAATGCTAGTGTTTCTGGTCATTCTTTTGGTAGGACACGGTATTATACTACAGTTGCAGCTAGCTTAGCTTGTTTTTTTATAATCATAAAAGAAACTTGCACTGGCATGTCTCACTTGGTTTATGTATGATTTTACAAAATGCTTTGAGAACCATTTGTTTTAGATGATGTTGTCAGGATAAAATAATTCAACTCATCCATGTTGGGTTGATGGCTTAGGGTTGTCCAACAAATGGGACATTCCTTCATAAACAAAACCGAAAATAATGAATTTTCAAATTAGTAAATGGTGGAGGGAAATAAAAAAGAAATGGTTAAACAAGACTGCTGTTAGGGGAAAAAGATAGTTTAATTACATCACGGGTGATAGACATGTTCGCGTAGGTTCATATGGAGGTCAAAATTATGTTCGATGAACGTGAAGCGGAATACATTTGAATAATGTGCCTTCGATTGCGGCACCTTGCGAAGTAGATCATAGTGTAGTTGTCTGGTGGAGGGAAACATGTACGTGGGAGAAAAAATAGTCACGGGCGGGTTTTTTTAAACCATTTTATGGGTTGCAAAGGCACTTTATTCTTGAGCCATGGCTCTGGGATTTTGCATTAGAACTTATATAAACATCGGGTGCGTATATCTAGTTGACTGGTAAATTGATGGGTATTCTTAGTATACAAGTGTATCTAGTTGACTGATAAATTGATGGGTATTCTAACTATATAAGTGGTAATGTAAATGGTAATGTAAATTTATATTGGTAATGAGTACATTCCTATAAATTTATATTGGTAATGAGTACATTCCACTAGTTATAATCAGTAATTTTGTAGAAATGATTGTTACTATTTTATCTGGTAGAATCAATATTTCATAAATATCACAAGGCCAACATGTCTTTGACGGCTTGAACCCACTTATTTGGGACACAAATTGTGAATCATATTACTTGAGCTAAGTTTTTTTGACAAATTAACACAATTATGTTAGTAAATGTGGTTGGGCTAGTCGTAAATCATATCACTTGAGTTAAGTTCCTTTGACAAATTAATACAATTATGTTAGTAAATGTGGTTGTGTTGAAATGACATTGATCCATAGGGTGCTATTTGTTATTTGATAATTTATATAGTAAGTTCATATTTGTATAAGATAAAGGTGAAAAGACAACCATGATGTACACAATATCATTTGTTATTTTATAACTTGCATGGTAATTTTATGATTGTATTAGATAAATGTGAAAAGTTAGACATGGATTTAGAGATGCAAGGTAGTCAATATTTGAAATTTCATTTGTTGATATGATATTGAGGAAATGATGAAAATATGCTAATATCTTTCATTCTCTTAATAGAGGTTTTTGTGAGTAGAATTGTTCAAATATCAATCTTTTGGATCTATCACAGAAATGTTTTGATTGTCGACGTATTTCAAACCAACCAATGTGGTTCATCACCATGATGATTAGATAAAAAGAATTTGATTTGTTGGATCCATCACATAAATGCTTTGATTGTCAGACTCATTTCACACCACCCAATGTGGTTCATCACCAGGATTAGATAAAAAGAATCTGATCTAACAGGGGTATAAAAGGAAGGAGTCAGGGTTAAGGACTAGGTTAAGAAAAAAAGAAAAATATAATAATAATTAAGAACATGATAAAAAATAAAAAGAATAGTTTTTATTTTTTTATTATTTTTGATCATGTTCTTGATTATTTTAATTTTTTTAAAGGTTAGTTTTTTAAGGAGTTGTCTTTAGTGCGACTTTCTAACTGTAGGTTAGTTTTTTAAGGAGTTGTCTTTAGTGCGACTTTTTGACTTTCGAGTGTCGGAATTCAGTGGAAACATTTGAGGTGAAAATTTGATTTGTGTTATTTAAACTGATTTTTTCACAAACCCTAGGGCACTTTCATTATGCAGGGATTACCAATCAAGCTTGCAATTTCAATAAATTCTTGCTAGATTTTAGAAAAATTAGACCGGAAAAATCCATCGGAAAAGCTTCTAAAAAGTTGCACTAAAGTCATCTCCGTTATTTTAATGGATATTTTTTTGGACTTGGTCCTTAATTCTTTGACTTCTTCCTCCTTTTATAGCCATGTTAGATCATACTTTCTTCATCTAATTGTCATGATGATGAAACGTTGGTTGGTACGAAATGTGTCGACAATCAAAGTATTTATGTGATGAACCCTGAAGATAGGTATTTAAATATTTTTCGTTTATGACCATAAAATAGAAAATTGGATTAAAAGAAAGATTAATTTGCCAACCTTCAATGGGTAGATGCTTGTTGACGTAATGAACATTGGGTGCATAGCCATGGTAAGCATTCACTTTATTGTTGAGCTTATGGGGCATTCCAAGTACATAATTGACAATAAAAAAGAGATGATGTATTGGAAAGTGATGTTTTTGATTGGTGTTTTATTCTCGTAATTATTAGCAATTGCTTTTTGGGAAAGGAAGGAAAATGATAGATAACATTTAATGCTTATAGAAAATGTAAATTGTGGTCTTAATGCATAATACTAAGACTAGGAGGAGGTTATAAACATAGCTATGTATAAATAATATAAATAACAATAATAATATATAATGATTAATAAATATAATTAATTGTGAAAGGGTATGATTTAGAAGGACATGACACTTATGAAATAGTGCGCTTACCTATTATATAAACAAGGTCCTCATTATACTATCAAACACATTATTTGTATGTACACATTTCATATAAAAATATTATTTATCTTATGATGGATGCTCAAATATTCTAAATATAATTGTGATAATGAATTTGTTTGTATCATTTGGTATAATTTGGTATTGGCCATAGTTCTTTTTGGATTTCATCTAATAAGGCTTTTAGTCACATATTAACAAAAAAAAATCAATGTTTTGTGACTTGAAGGCCTTTGATCTTGTATCATACTAACCACCAAAATTAAAAAAACCTTGCAATTTAGTATCTGCACAAACCTTGGGTCCACCACCCATCAAGTCTGTACATTGTTGTCGTTGCCATTTGTACATTGTGTCAATGATCATCCCTAAAACAATGTACAACATTGCCATATTGTCATTCACACATACATTATTTTGTACAACCGATTAAAAAAGGTCGATGTTCTTACAATTGGAAAAATCACTTGTCGTACAATTATAACAATTTTAGGGAATTTTATAATTGCTATAGGAATCAACACATTTGTACTGATGCAGGAGCATCTGGTCGACAGGGTGAAGACCGAGACAGGGAGGACAGAGTTTCAGAAAAGGACTGGGAAGGTTAAACAGTTCGAGAAGGGACAACAACACTGTCAGGTTCTTACATTTTCATTTTATTTTCTTTACCAAGGTCAACTACAGTTTGTTTAATTTCTGTTGGGTAATTTTTACTTAGTTTACTTTACTGTAGCTATCAGTGTTAATTGTAGTTAATAAATTAGATTATTGCAAATAATGTACACAGTCACCCTTTGTGGGACCAGAGTGACAGATTAGACAGAGTCAGTTTTATAAACTGCCAAACAGAAATTGAAAAAAAAAAAAAAAACATAACTATATAACCGATTGTAAAAGGTAACTGCTGACAGTTATCAACCGAATCACTTCTAATGTATAAATGACAAAACCGAAATCCCAAGGGGGGTTCGGCAGCTAAGCAACATAGAGATATATTCAAAGAAATAGACAGAGAGAAATTTCTTTTCCTTCATCTAAGAATTCCGTGCACAAATGAATGTATCAATAAAATATCTGAGTCCTATACAATTCAAGATTTCTGTGAAATAGAAATTCTGTACAGATTAGTTAATAGACAATTACCGTGACCGAGAGTCACTGGAACAAACTTAAATGTATATGAAAACAGTCGCATGTTAAATAGCATTGCAGGTGAATACAGTGACAACAGTCCAAACAACCAGGTGCACGACGAGTCCAGCCAAACAAACAACAAGCGGAAGCAGAATAGCGAAATCAAGGAGCATAAAGACCCTAGGTCGAAACCGGGTAAGAACAAATCCCAGGAAACCAATCTAAAAAATTTGCAAATTCAAAACACACACACACACACACACACACACACACACACACACACATATATATATATATATATATTACAGTGCAGGCCTGATATAGTCCAAATGTTTACAAACGAAACTCGGGTGAGGGTTCAATGAACCATTCCAACTATTGACAGACGTGACAACAAATTAAAGAAGTCACGGCCACGGTTGGGATACCCCAAACCTTTAACCGCTACAGTGACCAACATACAGATACAAGATTACAGCGAAGAACCGAAGGCCACCATGGCACCTAACCTTATGAACTAGCAAGAGGCTACATGCAAACTAACCGACTATAAAGACAACTAAACAAAGAGCATAGAACTACCCGGAATATAAGCGTAACCTGGTGCGAGAAGCCACGGAGCCGTCACCTGCAAAGGCAGAAGGAGAACATGTTAGGGTTTAAAGAAATGACCAAACCCTGAACCTGAAATTCGACTAGCAACCTAAATAATAAAGGAATGAAATAATTGGAAGAGTGAAGAACAGAGGAGAAGGAGGATACGTTACCTGAGGGTGAACGATTCCCCTGTTCACTAAGACCGAAACCTGACCACGGAGGGGCCAAATTGGTCAGTCACCATTCAAGAAACGAATAAGGAATTATATCATAGAACTAGAAATTACCTGGACGAGGAGTTGAACGCCGAGAACAGCTGTTGCAGACCATCGAATGTACATTGCCACTGAGCCTACCAGAAACCCTCCATATTGAGAAATGACCACAAGATACAGCGCCATTGACCGAAACAAATCAACAACTCAAAAAAACAACAGTCGACAGAGCAATCCACGGAAGAATTCGATAACAAAACCACTGATAGAGTTATAACTTACCAACAGATGCGTGAATCAAGTGTACAGGCGGAACCACGGTGAAAAACCAAACAGTTGAGCGAGAAATCCATAGTAAATCGACTAAGTATCGACTGATAGCACAGAGACAGAGCCGAGCTCGAAACCCAGACGCAGAAGCAGTGGAACAACTGACCAAAATGACAATGAGCGCGAAATGACCAAACAAAAGGGCAACCGGGAGGATTAGGGTTGCAACAAAACCGAGACGGACAGGTGTTAGCACGAGAACGGAAGAGGTACCGGGAGGTAGGTAGGTAATCACCTCCGCATTCAATATCGAACCGAGCCAAAAGATTAGAAATCAACCATAATCAACAAACAGATCTGGAAAGTACCGTGGGTAGGTGAGCTGGAGAGGGGCCGCGTGGACGGGCCACATCAATTGGTATCAGAGCCAAGTTTTTTTATTATTATTTTATTTGTTAGTTAGAGGAAGATGGCAGAAGTACAAGCGCCAAGACGAGGGCGTGGCAGAGGTGCACAAAGGGGAGGAGGAGATGAAGGATTAAGAGAACAGATTAGAGTTCTTACAGCTCGCTTGGAAGCAGTAGAAGCGGGTAGACGAAGAGACCCAAAATTGGGAGATGAGAGTGAGGAAGAAACAATAGCTGCTGCAGAAGCTTCTGATGAAGAAGCTCCAGAACTAAGACTGTTGCGTTCAATCTTATTGGCCAGCAGCAAGCCAAAGACAAAAATTTCAAATTATGATGGTAGTCTGTCTGCTGATATTCTACTAGATTGGATAAGCGAACTGGATAAATACTTTGAGAATGAAGAAATTAGGGAGGACAAGAAAGTTAAGTTCGCCGCTACTAAATTAAAAGGACATGCCCTCTTGTGGTGGGATAATGTCTAGGCAGACAGAAAAAGATTGAATAAATTACCCATACGAAATTGGGCGAGGATGGTAGCGAAACTGAAGGGCAGGTTTCTGCCAAAAGATTACTAGGTTGAACCATGTCGGAGAGTGCAGAATTTGAGACAGAAGGGTATGACTGTCAAAGAATACACGGAAGAGTTCTACCGGGTCAATCTACGTGCTGGTTACACGGATGAGACTCTTGAAAAGACAACACGGTATGTTAACGGTTTGAGGATGGAGATCTTGGATGAAATTAGTATTCTTTCTCCCAGAAGTATAGAGGAAGCCTTTCAGAGTGCTGTGAAGGCTGAGGAGAAAATTAATAGAAAGCAGAATAACAGGAGAGGAAGAGGAAATGGTAGAGGACGAGGACAGTCCTATGGAAGAGGAAAGAGTGCTGCAAACAGTGAAGAAGGCAGCAGCTCAAAAGCTTCAGGGACAGCTGACAAAGGAGACAGCACTAGAGGAGGTCGGTCATATCAGCGTGGACGAGGGAATGGCCGCGGAAGAGGAACTGGTTTCCAGTGCTACAGGTGTCAAAAATGGGGACATCGATCCTTTGAGTGCCCAGAAGTTGAGCAGGCAGGTCAGAGAGGAACGTATATGGTTCAGCCGGAAGAAGCGGAAGCGCAGCGACGAGAAGTGGAAGATGTGGCAGAAACGGGAGAGGCATTGCTCCTGAATAAAGTTCTGCTAAAGCCAACCAAAGAAGTGTCTGAACCGACTCAGCGGAAGTCACTGTTTCGGACAGTCTGTAAATCACATGGGAAGTGCTGCAAGGTGATAATAGACAGCGGGAGTACGGATAACTTGGTTGCCACTGAGATGGTAGAAAAATTGGGGTTAAAGCGGCTGAAACACCCCACACCTTACAAGGTGTCGTGGCTACAGAAAGGCCACCAATTGTTGGTTGATGAGCAGTGCGAGGTGGAGTTTCGCATTGGCAAGTACCACGATACAGTGGTCTGCGATGTGATGCCCATGGACGTGTGCCACATACTGCTTGGGAGACCTTGGCAGTATGACCGAAGGGTGACACACGATGGAAAGACGAATTGTTACAAGTTTACAAAGGATGGGGTTAAACATACATTAGTGCCCATCAAAGAAGAAGATTCAGCAGAATCTAGTGGAACAAAGGCGTTGTTATTGGGAGGAAAACAGTTCATCAAACAACTGGATGAAACTGAAGTAAATTTTGCAGTGGTAAGGAGGATGAAGCCAGTATTGCTGAGCTCAGAAAAGACAGAATTGCCTAAGGAAATACAGGAGTTGTTAGAGGAGTTTCATGATATTGCAGCAGAGGAATTACCTGATAAATTACCTCCAAAGAGGAGCATCAGCCATCATATCGATTTTATACCAGGAGCGAGTTTACCAAATAAGGCAGCGTACAGAATGAGTCCAAAGGACAATGAGGAGGTACGCAAACAAGTACAGGAATTGTTGGACAAGGGGCTGATCAGAGAAAGCTTAAGTCCCTGTGCCGTACCCACAGTCCTT
>APFE030696909.1:0-28956 GCA_000404065.3 Pinus taeda | reverse complement strand
AACGACATGGAATTGAGGAATAATCCTCTCTTCTCTGTTCTTTCTCACTCCCAGGCATAGTAATCCTCTCTACTTTAACCTTAAGCAAATTAAGGAAACATTAAACAATACTAATCCAGAGATTATTACTTTAAAGATTGAACGACATGGAAATCAGGAATGATCATCTCTACTCTGTTCTTTCTTGCTCTCAGGCATAGTAATCCTCTCTACTCTGATCTTAGGCAAATTAAGTAAACATTAAACAAGGTTAATCGAGAGATTAATACTTTAAAGATCGAAATACAGGGAATGATCCTCTGTGCTCTATTCTTTCTCAACTCTAAGGTGTAGAAATCCTCTCTACTATGATCCTAAGCAAATTAAGAAAATAGTAAAGAACATTAATCCAGAGATTATTAGCTTGAAGATCGAACGACATGGAATTCAGGAGTGATACGCTATGATCTGTTGTTCTCGCTCTCAGGTGTAGTAATCCTCTCTACAAGAGATCTTAAGAAAATTAAGCAAACATTAAACAAAATTAATCCAGAGATTATTATTTAAAGATCGAATGACATGGAGTTGAGGAATAATCCTCCCTGCTCTGTTCTTTCTTGCTCCCATGCCTAGTAATCCTCTCTAAACTGATCTTAAGCAAATTAAGAAAACATTAAACAATATTAATGCAGAGATTATTACTTTAAAGATCGAATGATATGGGATTCAGGAATGGTCCTCTCTGCTCTGTTCCTTCTCGCCCTAAGGTGCAATAATCTACTCTATTCTGATCTTAAGCAAAATAAGTAAACATTAAACAACATTAATAAAGAGATTATTACTTTAAAGATCGAACGACATGGAATTCAGGAATGATACTCTCTGCTATGTTATTTATAGCTACTATGATATCAAGCAAATTAAGCAGACATTAAACAACATTAATCCAAAAATTGCTACTTTAAAGATCGACATGGAATTCATGAATGGTTGACTCTGCTCTGTTCTTTCTCACTTCTTCTCTGTTCTTTCTCTCCCTCAGGCGTAGTAATCCTCTCTACTCTGATCTTAATCAAATTAAGCCAACATTAAACACCTTTAATCCATAGATTACTCCACGAAGAAGTAAATATAGAGAAGCATTAACTTGTTGTAAGGTACCTTAATCCTTTCGCTTCATAGCGGTATTCGCTCGCCGTTTAGCTCAGCCCTTTGCACTCTTTCTGTCAACACGATGATAGGAAAGAAAACAAAGCAAGCAATATTAATTGACAAAATCTAAAATCAAAACCACAAATTGGTTATTGAAGACTCCAAATCAAAATAAATACCACATCTCTCTCACCTGATCTACTGATTCAAAATAGGAAGGGAGGTTGTGTTTAACCACTTCCCTTTAAAGATCAAACTACATGGAATTGAGGAAGAATCCTCTCTGCTCTGCTCTTTCTCGCACACAAAAATGACATACACAATTCAAGCACACAGTTGAAGCCACACACCAACAACTAAAAGCAGAGACAAAAACGACCATAGCACACCAGACAACTGCCTGAGAGGGGAAGGGAGAAAAGCACAATACACGTTAAGGAAATTGGAACATAATAATATATAGAGTGAGGCATCTGTCTTTCGCGCTCCTATTCTCCATGTCAATCTTGAAATCTTAAATGGTTGATAACGGTCAAATTTTTTGAAATGTATTGCAAGGCTAGAACCCCAACAAAAGCATGACGAACAACTAAACAATTGATTTAAAGTTATGAGTTTAAAATGGTAAGAAGAGTTCAGGTTACTATTTGAGAGGATGCCAACACCACATCTCCCCATCTGTTTGTTATTTTTTTTCAAATTTTAGAATTTTTTTATGAAGTATATTATTTTGTATGGATAATTTTTATTAAAATTTTAGATTTTATAATATATATGCGAATGATAGTGGATATATATGATTTAGAAAGTTAAACTATTTATTTATGTTTATTTTTTTAAATTAATTAAAAAAAATAAGTAAATAAATAAAAATTATATAATATATATTTTTTATAATATATTTATATTCAAGTATGATTAGAAAAAAATATCAAAATTACTATAATGAAGTTGGAAAAAAATAATTAAAGATAAAATTATATTAAAAAATGTGTAAAGAGTAATTAAATCATAAAACTAAATAAAATTATATTTACATTTTTAAAAATAGAACATATTAAATAGCAACAATGCTTATTTTCAATTTTTTTCTTTAATTAGAGATTTTATAATTAGTTTCCGAGTAATACTTATTTATTTCCATGTTTGTAGGCTTTTTCTAGTTAAAATGTTTTGCACCAAAGTACATTTCTTATAACTTGTGATAACAAGTATGACTAAAACACATGACGATTAAAGCATATCGATATCCCTCTGTTAGCTCTTAAACAGAGGATGACTAAAATTAGAAAGTTTAGAAAAGAAAAAACATAACAACTGTCACTTCTTAGACACTTCCAACTAAATTTAAAAAATATTAATTACATTCTTAAAAGCTTAGAAAAGCAAAAAGATAACCGCTATATTTAGAAACAAGAATATAATTTGCATTCTTGAATACAATTAAAGAAATATTACTTAAATTCTTAAAACTTGAAAAAAACAAAAAATTAACAGCTAAATTTAGAAAGAAAAATCCTAATTATATTCTTAAATACTTTAACAAAAACAATTAAATTTTAAAAAGCAACAAAAAAATTTGGCAAGAAAAAATAAAACAAGCCAAAATTTCAAACTTAGAAAGTGGACACAAAATAAAAAACTTTAGGGAGTAAATTCAAAATGTTAATCCTATCCGAAACCATCGGACTAACCACATTAGCTCACAATAGCTCCTTCGAAATGTCTTTCAAATCTCAATGATGCTATTATACCAAAAGAGAATCTCATTATGAGTAAAAAATTACAATACAAAAATTAAAACTATTAATATATTAATAACATGAATTAAATAATAATGATGATTATTATAGTAGTCAAAAATAAAACATAATATTTCAAACATATATTTTATTTATTTTCCAAAATAAATAATAAATTGAAATAAAACTAATTTTAAATATATAAAAAATCATAAAAAATTTCTATTTAATAAATAAAATATATCTCTTTATTCTATATTTAGATATTATATCTATATATATATATATATATATATAAACAAAAAAATAAAATACTGAAAACAAACACAACAACAAATAAGATGATGGTCCAAAAAAAATCCATAAAGAAAAAAACTATGAACTCAACAAAAAAACAACAGTAAAAAAAGTCAAGGAAGCATAAAAGCAGATGAGTGTTTATAACAAAGCTTTAGAAGAAGAGGAAACACCAGATGGCTAAGTTTAAATGTGTGTAATCCTACTGCCCTAGGCATGTAATCTGAAATAACCAAACATTCTACTACTGGGCATGTAAATGAACACAATAACTCTTTTTTCCTTTTTGTATTTTTTGTGACAATGTGAATGCTAAATCCTCTTTTCCTATCTTCCTAGCTGCTTTTTCCATAGTTCGGCCTTAAAATAGGCTACTACAGATCGTCCGATAGGATGTCCTAATGCCTCCTATATAATGTCCTAATGCTAATACATGATCCCCTGTATTCCCACAAGATCTAGTTGAGAGCAAGAGGAGGGATTTGGAAGGTGGTGTAAGGCTCAACGAACGTGAATGGTGGGAGAAATGAGGAAATGGAAGGGTTAGGACTCCTTCAAAGATTAAAAAAGAGTTTGTGAAATGGTTGGACTTGCTCAACAAACTTGGAGAAGTGTTCTTATGAAATGATTAATTTGGATAGGGATTAGTGGAAAAAATGATAATCATGGATTGATGAAGTTAGGATGAGATTGTTGGTCATGAGATCTCTCTACACTTGTGAAACTCCTGCACTGCATCAATCCGTGGCATTTCTCCATGAATCATGTCAAACAATAAAGATTTCAAATCAACTAAGAAAACAAAATTTCATTATCTAGTTGCCTATTTCATCCATGGAAAAACTTGCATAATAGTACGAAACCTTTATGAGATCTAATGCAAGGCTGAAGATATCAGAAATGACAATTAAATCCTAATCTTGAAAACTAGTAAAATGTTGACCTAAGTAGTAGAAAACCCTAAATTCCATAAGAAATCGGAATTATGTCTTTTTGGGGCTGCATAGTAGTTCTTTCCTGAAACCATGGTCCCTGAAGGGAGAAGTGCATCCAAAGATACCTACTATCAACATTTTCATATTCCTTTATCTTCCTAAGCTATTGTTAAAGCAATGCAAAAATGGGAGAAAACTAATCAAATCCACAACTGCTTGCAATGAAATAATGCTAAAAACAATTCAACCATTAATCTATGAAATCAACTAAGGATACAAATACAAGAAGAGGAGCCTTTGTTGCTAGGGTTGCGCCCTATCCTAAGAGCTTCAGCCCTCTGATTCAACTCACTGCTTGATCAAGGAAATGCTCATTCTCATTATCATATTAGAAAATTACATAGCATTGTCTTCCACAAGTCTTGAACTCAAAAATGCCTAGTGCTTTTACATAAAAAATACGAATTCTAATGAAGCTCTAGGGCTCTTTGTTTATACAACTAAAGTCTCCAACTACTTCCTTAAATATAGGGAGGCTCATTTCCCAAACTCAAGATGAACTGGTTCGTTAATTGTCACTCGCTCTATTGTCTTTTGATCTTCATGACTTGGCTACTTGTAACTCCAAGATAGTTTGATTTGATGGAGGAATATTCGAATGAGTGAGGATTAAATGAGGAGGATCTATCTCCTACAATCTCTCCTTCTTGACTCATTCGTGTTTCTGCCCTTAGTTAGCCAAAATTATCATGATTTTCTCTCAAAAACCTGCAACCAATTCACATTAGTCCACTAGACATAACATCTCTCTTTTACTCATCTCATTAAGCAAAATATAACCAAAATATGTAAGGAATTATGACAAGAGTTGATTTAAATAAGCTTGGTGGTGTATGAAGGTCCATAAAGTTACCTAATGATGAGGCTCATCACCACCTAATAGATGATGATCGTCATCCTTAATATTACAAGATAGGGCTTGTACATCACATTTGAGCACCAACACTTGAGCAAGTTAATTCCACATAAGCCCTTTTCTTCTTCTAAGTGTGATGTAGGGAACAAAATTATTATTCAATTGAGAAGTAAAAGTAAATCTATATGGAGTGTATAGTAAATTATTAGATTGAAGAAGAATAATATCCACAATGAATAATGTATAAATAAAATGCATATTTATATGGAGAGTATAATCACTTATTCAATTGACATGTACTGCAAATAACTACTATCATGGCCATCTAAATGATATGCTTATAAATCACCTAGAAAACTATGGATGTGACACAATTTTCCTGAGGAATGGACCAAGACATCGAATATGACAATTTTTTTTATCATAAATGTTATAATAGATTAATATATTATGTATTGTGAAATAATCCAATATCACTATTTATATGATGTGCATTGGAATGTTTTTATAATTTCTTTAAAGTAACAAGAAGCGCTTCCACAACACAAAATTAGCAGCCATAAAATTAATATATAATAGTAAGCAACATTGAGGGTAAACAAATTCGAATAAAGTATTGCAAAATGTGGCAAAATGAAGTAGTATCGAGTGTCGTAAATGATATTCAAATTCACTTTGTCATTCTTTAATCACTAAAGGTTCCAACTATTTATAATTTTATCAAAACATCCGAATGTAACTCCAACAAGGAGTGGCATAAGATTTTGAATGGAAATCTATGACGATATGAAATGTGAAAAACATGAGTCTAACCACCTTTTCAAAGCTATGGCTATAACTGAGACTTGAAATTTACCCTTCATATTTTTGTTTTCGATCAAATTGATTCTATTAGTTCTTTGAAAGAGAGCAACAATTTTTTTCAGGTATGCTTCTCCCCCCATTTCATTCCAACCAAATTTATTAACTAGGAGAAAGATATAAAAGGTGATACAAAAGTGCCAAAATTTAGATTGTGTCCATAAAATAAATGCACAAAGAATCCAAAAAACACATAGAATACATATGAAAAGAACTTCCGTCAAAGATTATGAGGGGATGCCAATTCCTATCCAAAATAAAAAATGTTTGAGGGTCTAGGGGGGCCCATAAACATGAATCTCTAGGTGGTCAATCTGACCCTCAATATGATCTAGCGACCTATTAGTCAATATTTGGCTCGTTATAAGTGAAGTCGTCTTGTCCAGAATTTCATGTTTATTATGTTTTTAGTCAATCATGAACGTTATCACCTCATTCAAAGAAAGGGTGGCAAAGCAGGACAAGGGAAATTGCATGTAGAGAAACAGGAGAGGGTGGCGATAATCAGATGTACACAGTCGGGAGAGAGGGAGGATTAAGGAGCCGAGTAGAAAAAGCAGGGACACGGAGAAGGAGGCAAAGAAGTGAGGGAAGAATGGCAGCAGAAGGGAGTATGTCGGCAGGCAGATGGATGAGGAGCAGGGCAGGAGAAGGGAACTAGGGTCGAGGGAACCAGGATGCGAAAGGTAAAGGAATAAAGGAGGGGGATACAGAGTAGTTTTATATACCTGTGTATGATGATTCAGAGAGCGGGAGTGAAGACGTCGAAGCAGAAAATGAGATGGCAGAACAGGGGACTGGAAATCTCGGCCGAAATAGGAGAAACACAGGAAGCAGGACCATGAAAAGAGGAAGGGAGGAAGCTGAAGGAAGTCAGGAACAGGTAGCCGAGGAAGAGAGCAGAAGACGGATTCGAGGGCGAGGTCGATGAGGCAGGGGAGGCCAGAGGAGGCGGGGAGTAGCAGAGGGTAGAAGCAGACGTGGTCGGTGTTGTCGAGAAGGTACGGTGGAAGACGGGGAGACCAGCGCTGAAGGGGCAAGTAGAAAGGGAAGGAGGACTATTGAGACACAGGTTCAGGCAGCTGAGCGAGACTACAACAAGAAGACTAAGCCGAAAATTAGAAGGATAATTGAGCACTAGGAGGAAGAGGCAATTCAGGCACAATCTGAGGAAGAAATGGAGGACTCGGTGCATCTCCTGCCAGATCCAGGACATACTTGAGGCCGAATGACATGATATAAACAGTCTCTACACTTATATTGGGTAATGAAAAGGCTTATGGCCAAGGCTATTGAGCAGATAGCCTTGGAAATGGCTAAGTTATCACAGGGGATCCTAAACCTGAAGAAAGAGATTAAGAACATCCTAATCACTCTTCTCATGTAGGACAAGAGGCTGGAGGATCTTCAGCAGCAACTAGAGGTGAATGTCTTGGTAATCAAGAAGGAGAAGGAGCATCAAGAAGATGTTGGGAATGAATGAAGAAAAGGCATGTTTTTTGAAGAATTTAGAAAGTGGAATTCTTAGTTTCCATTAGATATGTATAGGATCTATGTTAATTTTTACTTGCAGTCACATGACAATAGTAACAGTTATAAGGTTGATGTTTACAAAGCCTGGAAAGACAGACTGAAAACCTTTTATTTTTGGTTAGCACTTAAAAACTATAGGTGGTCAATAAACCCGGTTTCCCCTCGGGGCAAGTTGAGACCACCTTAAGATTGTAGTGGTTTCATTTTTGTTAATAGAAAATGGTAACTCCCTAGCTTACAAAAAAAAATGTTATCACCTCATTCAAGTCATCATGTCTCTGTTTCCCTAGCTCCACCAGCAGTGCAATAACACTGCATCTCGTTATTCAAACATTCTAAATATGGTGGTGCTTCCACATGGCTAGGTGATGAAACATGTCCATGAGCCAATTCACCCTCATAAATAGTGTAAACACCCCCATCACTATCCACTTCTCCTACCCACTTGCAATGGCCAACCAGGACATCGTGAGCTCACCCACCTTGCATGTCATACCCGTTTCATCTAAGAATTTCACTATATAATCCAGAACACAAAGACCAATTTAATTCAACCACCCAAATGGTGTAGCTTGGTAATCAGATCTTGCTTCAAACCTCAACAAGATAAAAATGGTCAAAAATTACATATTCTTCCATAATTATCACTAAAGAATCACCCCGATGATTACAATGTTTCCCCTTGAATAGAGTACCCCAAGAAACCAAGGAAAGAGGTAGTGAGCCCAAGACCTCAAACTACATCTCTCAACCCTAAGAAAATTTGGCGATAGATATGTGCAACAAATACCACTAAAGATGACAGGGACCATGACAAATTCTTGAAAGCATAAATATGAGGAAACCCAAAAATAACATATGACCACCAAATCCAAATTTCCATTTACAAATGAACTCCTATGGCCTACAAGCAGAGCCATATTCTTACTAAACAAGGAAGAGAATAAAACCATCCCATTTTAACTCCTCCAACAAGAAAATTTAGTAGTTCTCTTGTCCTCACCATGTCTCACCATCCAAAGGATAGTTCACCACCTTTCATCTCACTGAGGTGCCAAACTGTGCAAGTTAGCACACCATAGTTACCAAAGCACAAGCCCCTGTAGCTTGCATTATACGTTCACTCTAAATAAACCACTACAATGAGCATGCATAGGTTGGTGGTCTATACATAGCCAACATTTCCCTACCACCTTCCCAAACTCCCATAACTAGAAAAATCATCTTCTGGAAAAAAACAATCATTCAGGCAATAATCTCATTCACATGTATCTAGATGCTTTTGGGTGTCCTACCCAACTTGTCTTTGGCCCCTGCCCCCATCAATCCCCCATTTTTGGCCACACTCATCAAGGTAATATTTAACCTTCATGTTATCTTAATTTTATAATACATATAGAAAATAAGTATTTATAAGATATATATATATATTCCTTCCATGTGTCAACTCCAAACTAAATGAAAAAAGAATTGGGTATCTCTTTCATTTTGAGTTACGCACAATTAAAATGTTTTAATCATAATTTTATTTTTCATTTACCAATATAATATATAGATAGTTCAAATTTGGATGTTTAACTATACTACTACAACATAGACACATAGACACACACATTCGCTTTGTATGTCAACTACAAGATAAATAAGGAAAAAATTACACATCTCCTTCATTTTGAGATAGACACCATTAAAAGTTTTGAATCATTAGTTATAATTTTTCCAATTCTTTTATATACAAAATACATACTTGCCAATCTTCCCTTTTTGTTAATGTATTTTAAATTCTAATTCATATCAAATATTGAAGGAATTATACATCTCCAAGATGTCATTGACTTAGAAAGCACAAATTAATTAAACGTGGAATATCGTTCACTTTATTTATTTATTTTTTACACTAAATTTCTTCTCACCACCAATATTTTCTAAATGTCTAGTATGAGAATTTATTAAGTATTAAAGAAATTTAACATCTCCTTGATATTATTGAGTGGAAAAAAAACTTAATTAAGGAAAAAATATTTTAAATTCATTTTTTTTCTCTTTATAAATGTTAATTTGATATAAAATCCCCCCTAATTTGGGTGGAAATTGATCATTTTCATGAATGCATTTATCATCACCATGCATTGACACAGAAATTGGCTCTCATATGACTTTAATACACCAACTCCGTATGCTAATCGATTGATTTTCATGATGCCTAATCCACTGCTCCATATCCTATGTGTGATCGACTTATACTTAACACTAATGCCTCATTCACTTACTTGGCGATCAAAAACATATTGTCTGTCTAAATATTTCTTGGCTCTTTTGTCACCCAACTTGTTCGTGATTCATCACGCACCTTGTCATACTCATATTTCCTTCGAAAAGAAAAGCTACAATTCCCTTAGTGATTCTAAATTCCTTCTCCTCATTCGCCCTCCTACTACTATGGATCAGGAAAGTATATGTGTAAGCAATGGAGTCGATGGATGTGGTCGTGAGCATCATCCCCATGTTGTATATTTTGACGAAAAAATTGGTCTCTTCATTCCAAATATTAATGAAAGAATACTGCACAATGTATCCTCCATGGAAGCTGATGAATTAAGGAACCTAGGTGGTGGGCATTGGGCCTCAAAAGTTTACTAGCCAGAAAGTTATGGAAGTAACAACAAGCCAAAGAAGCTTCCATAAGGAAGCTGTTAATTCTAATGAATTAATAGTCCCCATGAATCTCTACAGGACCTTATCCTTCAATCAATGACCTATTGTTTTCCCCATGGTGGGAAGATGGTCCAAAACCTAGTTCCGCTAGAAGAACCAACATTATTATGGTTGTGTAAATTTTGTACATCATTTTTGCTAAGATGAATTTCTTGAGATTCTATTTTATTTAAGGTTTACATTGAAATATTTCATATATTATCAACATCAGAATATTTGTTTTGTTGTATCTTTGTCTAAATATGTATAGAGTAGATATTGAAATATATTAGCTGGTGTGAATGTTCAAATATTTTATCGAATTTTGGTACTGAAATAATTTTAAATGAATGAATTACACATCTTCCCAATATTGAAAAGTAAAAAGACAACAATACTTTTTTCTAATTATTTTATATCTCTCAAATTGAAATAAAATTTAGTTATTATCAACATTAAAATATTTTGTTTATTTACTTATTATTTAATATGAATATTAATTTAAATGTCGTCTCAATTTCATCTTAGGTAGTTAAAGAATTACACATCTTTGTTGTACTAAAGAAATAAAAAGAAATTCAATTCTTTTATCATTATTCTTAATTTGATTCTTTTTTAATGTGAATATTTTTATTATTTTTCAATCTAAGGCACAACATATATCCATACTGTAAAGCACTAATTAAGGAAAAATTAACTTTTTTTTGGTAGATTATCTAAGGAATATACTCAAGCATATTGTGATAAATTTCACTCCCCAACAATCAATTTTCTGTTCAGGTAATAAAGAACTATTTATATGGGAATATATTATCCATTAATACATTCAAGCATATTGTGATAAATTTCACTTCCTAACAATCAATTCTCTATTCAGATAATAAATAATGATTTATAAGTTTGAGTAGTTGAAGTTGAGAACTTGTTTCTAGGAGCGCACTTGCTGAAAGAGCTCTGCTCCCTAGTGAATGATCACAGGTAGAAACATGCAGTTACACGCAGTTGTCCCCCAGCTGCCTCTTGCTACAGGGGCTTGAGCTCCATGGATGCATTAGAGGACGGAGAGCTTTTGTCAGGTCAGTAGCAAGAAAATGAAAGAACAACAAAATCTTTTGCCTCTCTCATTTCTACAATGGGCCCGACAAAGAATAAACCATCATCCACCAAGTTTATTAAACGAATGGAAGATATTCCTAAAATCTTACTCCCCCCTGCCTTTCCCCGTAGAGCAACACTTTCCCTAGCAGAGCTTGGATTAGAGGGGAAATTCACTGGGTTATGGCCATCACCCAAAATTGTGCAAAAATGGGCAGAAAGGAACTGGACTGCGTCAATAGATGGGAAAATCTCAATAAGGTTTTGCGAAAGAGGTTACTTCACCTTCCACTTTGAATCCAAGGAGAATCAAGATCTGATATTTAGGAATGGACCATATTTTATGGATACTAGGGGTTTGTATCTAAATAGATTGACACCAGATTTTGATCCGGAAATGGATGTTCCCAATGACACCCCATTTGGGTCAGACTGCCACACCTTCCCCTTTGCTGCTAGGGGAACGATTCAGTCAAAGCAATAGGAAACATAGTTGTGAAATATATAGACAGGTGTGGGCCAAAGGAAAATATGCATGCATGCACCAGAATATGTGTAGAAGTGGATCTTGGGAAAGGGCTACCAAAAGCCATAAAAATCAAAGTTGACCAATGGACGCACATACAATAGCTGGATTATGAACAAATCCCCTTCAAATGCAAGGTATGTCACGAATACAGTCATTTGCAAATAGATGTACAAAAAAAAAAGAAAATGAAAATTAAAAGGGTGAAGATCTAGAAAACAAATGGGAACAGGTAAAAAGAAAGAAGACAGCCTACAAACAACTAACTGTCTCTTCCTCGTAGCCCTCCACATCCTCTGACCCCCATCCTCCATCACCAAAAGTTAATAACCTTATTTCTATCCCTAACCCTTTTGAACCTCCGGAACCTTCCGCCCCCCCATCCCCTAGACCAAGATCCAGATCCAGATCCCTATCCCCAAAACATACCCCCAATCGCCCCTCATTCCCTCTCGTTTAAACACTCATACCCCTCCACCCCCCTCAGTAGATAGAATCTTAACCAAAAAGCAGTCAAAGGAAGTACCCCCAAATGTAGAATACCCAAACAAAATCAGGAAGAAAGACAAACAAAGAAATCGGGGATGAAGCAGCATCAAAGGAAATGGCATTAGAAACATAGCAACCTATGGAAACCTTCTTAGGAATGAATTTAGGAAACAACGAGAAAAGCAGACAAGAGGGAAAGGAGCCATGCACCACCCAACAAGTAAATAATGATAATGGTCTCCTAGAATTGTAGAGGAATGGGATCGCCCATTAAGTAAAATGCCACAAGAGACATTCTGGTAAAAGAAAACCTAGACATCCTTATGATTCAGCAGACAAAATTTTTTTTCCAAGAAACTGAAAATATCAAACAAAAAAATTAGAAATTATGAAGGGGAAGCAATACAGGCAACCGGAGCATCAAGAGTCATATGCACAATATGGAAAAAAGGAACTTAAGAATTAATAAAATACAAAAAATATTAGCACTGGATCCAAACGGATCTAATGCAAATTAGTACAAAAAGAGATGTACAGTGTCATAAATATATATGCCCCAAATCATTACAAGGAAAAAGAGAAATGTTGGGACACCTTAAAAGAAGTGCTAAAAGAAGTGCAAGATGGGAAAATAATACTAAGAGGAGATTTAAATTTGGTAAGAAGCATAGGAGAAAAGTTTGGAGGACAAATCACATAGACCCATATAGGGATACTCTAGAAGAATTAATGGAACAACACAACTTGATAGATGTCCCACCAAACAATGGGAAATGCATTTGGAGCAATAAAAGAGTGGGCAAAAGTAACATAAAAGAAAGGCTGGATAGAATTATGATACAAGAAAATATAGTAGCAGTGCACAGCTCCATAAAATAAAAAAATTTACGTACCACAACATCTGATCATAAATCGATGATAATAGTCATGGGAAAAATGGAAAATCAAGGTCTGCTCCCATTTAGATACAACTTAATTTGGGATGGCAACGAAGAAATCAGTGACTTAGTCAAGGAATCATGGGAGACAAGAGTAGTAGGATCACCACAGTATATTTGGGAAACAAAATTAAAAATTGCAAGAAACAAGTTAAAGGAATGGGCAAGAGCAAATGAATTAAAAGAAAAAGGAAAAGAGAAAAGTGTTACAGCAGAAAATGGACATCATGCACGCTGAAAATGGAAACAAAGAAGAAAGCAAGTAAGATTACCTAAGAGAGAAGGAAATCTTTTGGGAAATATATAGGGAAAATAGGAAAGACGAAGAGGAGGCAAGATTGAAATTAAGAAGTTTGTGGCTCAAGGCAGGGGACAAAAACACATAATTTTTTCCATAACACAATGAAGTAAGAAGAGCAAGAAACCAAATAGAAAATATTCAAATTGAAAGCCAAGAGGTCAAAGGAGCAGAGGAACTAAAAAAAGCAGCCTATAAGCACTTTAAAAACTTACTTTCAACGAATGAAGAAATGGTTGAAAGTGAATACTTCTTAAAGCACCCAAAAAGAAAAATAAAAAAAGGAAAAATGCAACACTAAGCAAGGATCTCAAAGAAGAAGAGGTAGTGACGGCCATATGGAGCCTACATCCGGACAAAGCCCCATGGCCAGATGGCTTTATGATAACATTCTACATATTTCATTGGTATACCATTAGAAAGGATTTCTTAAGAATGGTGAAGAATTTTTTCAAAAAAAAAATAGGAGGCAACACCGAATCCTCCTATCTTGCTCTTATCCCAAAAGAGGCAAACCTCTCAACTTTCAACAGGTTTCGCCCTATCTCTCTCTACAATTTATCGTATAAGATAATAACAAAAATAATTGCAAATAGAATCAAGGAAGTACTTCCACTAATTATATCTAGAAACCAAGGAGGATTCGTGCTGAATGGGCAAATCATAGTAATATAATTATTGTACATGAAGTGGTTCACTCCAGTATACTAAAACAAGAAAAAAGCCTCATAATCAAACTAGTTATGGCAAATGCATTCGACAGAGTCAGTCATCCATATCTAATGGTTATCGTCTAGAAACTTGGATCCTCTAGAGAAATCGTGGGAGCCATACAGGCATGCATCTCTACTCCATGGATTGTCCCCCTTGTAAATGGAAGGCCCAGTTACTTCTTTCATAGCACAAGAGGCCTAGGAAAGGTTTTTCTCTCTCCCCCTTACTATACATTATAATGGTGGAAACATTAAGCAGGGCTCTAGAAAATCAAAGAAAGGAAAGAAATATCACAGGGTTCGGAATAGAAAAAGCAGTAAAAACAATAAAGCGCTCAGTCTTTGCTAATGACACTCTATTGTTGGGAGGGGCATCAACAATGATAGCAAGGAGGTTCAAAAAAGTTCTGGATGACATTTTATAGGTTTCAGGTGGGTATTAAATGATACGAAATGCAAGATATATGGATCGAACTCCCCTCCTAGAATTATGTAAAGGATCTCGCAAATCCTAGACATCCCTATGGAAGAAAAATGGACACACTTCTTTTACATATGACTTCCAATTTAAAAAGAGAACATGAAGACAGAAATATGGACTAAACAAATTGAGAAAATGAAAAAAAAATACAAAGGTAGGGTATGATGTGGCTGCATATGGCACGAAGGGGAATTCTAATAAAAGCACTCCTTGCAGCACTACCTATCTATCAATATGCCATAATCATGGCCCCAGCAAGTGCCCACAAACAAATGGAGCTTATTTTAAGAAGCTTCCTGTGGCAAGGGGGGAGCATGAAAACAAAAAATTTAGCCTGGTCAAGTGGGAGCAAGTAGTACTACCTTATGAACAAGGAGGCCTATCAATAAGGAAACTTGGGCTCATGAATGCAGCACTAGGAATGAAAATAGTATGGAGACTAATTACAGGAAAAGAGAGTTGGCGGAAAAAGACTCTTATAACAAAATATATGGATGGCACCAGGAAAATACTTCTCAATGAAAATATCCCAATAAGACCATGTACCCAAGTATGGAAGCCGGTTAAAAAAAAATCCATTAATGAGTAGATGTATTTCTAAAATCCCAGGCGATGGGAAAACTACTTCAATTTGGTAGGACAGAATCATGGGAAAAGAACCACTACAGACTCATTCATACACTGAAGACATACAAGAGTGGATGAAAGATAAAGGTTTCAACACCTTACACTCTATATCTCTTTGGGATCAAAATGAGTGGCAAGATTGAAAAAGCTTAGCAATCCTGATAGATCTGGAAGGGCAATGCAACAAAATCAGGCAGCTCTTAAAAGGGGCAGCTCTAATCCACTTTGATGAGGAAGATGCTTATCTTTGGGATGCAAGCGGTGGACACTACATAGTTAGGACTGGATATAAAATCCTTTAAGAACAACCAAATCAACAAGACTGAGATTCTTGGAAAATAGCTTGGAAATCAGAAAGTTTGACTAAGATAAAAATGTTCATATAGTCTCTACTAAAAGGGAGAATATTGACCAGTGACAACCTATGAAAAAAGGGCTTTCAAGGCCCAACATGATGGCCATTATGCATGAGGCTGAAGAAAATATTCAGCACTTATTCCAAGAATGCACCTTTACCAAAGAATGTTGGCAGTAGCTAATAAGTCCTTTAGAAATAATAATAAATTTTGAACAGCCCCTGCTGGACTTTCTTCAAACCCTCGAGAAGGCCTATCCACACACAACAAAGAAGAAAGTCAGAATTTATAGGATATGGAATTGAATCCCAGTTGTTCTATGTTGGACAATTTGGTTGACTTGAAATAAGTGCATTTTAAAAAATCAAATTCCAAGGGTAGGGAAGACCCTCTAAAAAACGTGGGGTTTAACTTTTGAAATCCTGAATGTCAAAGGAATAACACCAACAGATCACAACACTCTTCAGCATGAAGAGTGAGATTGGCTCAGCAAAGCCATAATAAACAATAATGGACAAAAAGGAAACAGGAAGATAAACTGAGGAAATATTTGGAAAATAAGAATGAGTGAAGAGGAACTGACAAACTGTAGGAAAAATTAGAACATATATTGTTTATACTTTGATGGGGCCTCATAGCATAACTCGAGAAAGGCAGGGGTAGGTGGAATAATCCTAGATCCTAATGGGAAAGAAAATGTGACATATGAACGGGGATTGGGACAAATCTCAAATAATAAGGCAGAAGCATGCAACTTGTTGATAGGAACAAGAGTTTTCAAAAAAAGAGAAATTCAAAATCTTATCATAATAGGCGATTTAGCCATAATAATAGAGGCAATGGCAAGAAACAGAAACCCAAGCAATGAGTTCATGAACAGAATTCTTAGAAGAATAAGGAAGAACTTGGAAGGCTCTATCAATGTAATCTTTAGACATGTCTTGAGAATTCATGATCAACAAGTGGACTATTTTGCAAACCAAGCAGTGGAAAGAAATGAAGGGCATGTTCATGAAAACCAATAAGAATACCATAACTCTATTCCTTAATGAGTTGCCACAAGCACAAGTATAAAGATCACCAAAATCAAGGAAAAACCACAAGGATAAAATAAATAAATGAAAAAATAACAATCAAAAAGCAGCAAAGGACTCATCACTGTAGTAACAACTAGGAATTCAATGAAATGCATAAGAAAATCCATGAAACTCTAGACTCTAGCATGAGAAACAGTAGGAAGGAAGATCACAATCATGGCCACAAGAACCATGTTGCAAACTATTTCATCAAAGGCTATACAACATTCTAAATATGGTGGTGCTTCCACATGGCTAAGTGATGAAGCATGTCCATGAGCTAATTCACCCTCATAAATAGCCTCGACACCCCCATCACTGTCCACTTCTCCTACCCACCTGCAATGCCTAGCCAAGACTTCAAGAGGTCACCCAGCTCACATGACATACCCCCTTCGTCTAAGGATTCCACTATATAATCCAGGACACAAAGACCAATTTAATTCAACCACCCAAATGGTGTAGCTTGGTAATCAAATCCCACTTGAAAACTCAACAAGATAAAAATTGTCAAAAATTAGATATTCTTCCATAATTATCACTAAAGAAGCACCCCAATGATTACAATATTTCCTCTTCAATTGAGTACCCAAGAAACCAAGGAAAGAGGTAGTGAGCCCGAGACCTCGAACTATATCTCTCAACCCTAAGAAAATTTGGAGATAGATATGTGCAACAAATACCACTAAAGACGACAACGGCGATGACAAATTCTTGAAAGCATAAATATGAGGAAACCCAAAAAGAAAAAACGAGCACCAAATCTAAAATTCCATTTACAAAGGAACTCTTATGGCCTTGATGTTGAGCCATATTTCTTACTAAACAAGGAAGAGAATAAAACCAACCCATTTTAACTCCTTCAGCAAGAAAATTTAGTAGTTCTCTTGTCCTCACCATGTCTCACCATCCAAAGGATAGTTCACCACCCTTCAGCTCACTGAGGTGAAAAAATGTGCAAGTTAGCACACCATAGTGACCAAATCACAAGCCCCACTAGCTTGCATTATACTTTCACTCTAAAGAAACCACTCGAATGAGAATGCATAGGTTGGCAGTCTATGCATAGTCAACATTCCCCTACCACCTTCCCAAACTCCCATAACTAGAAAAATCATATTCTGAAAAAAACAATCGTTCAGGAAATAATCTCATTCACATGTCTCTAGAAGCTTTTAGGTATCCTACGCAACTTTTCTATGGCCCATGCCCCCATCGATCCCCGATGTTTGGCCACGCTCATCAAGGTAATATTTAATCTTCATGTTATCTTAATTTTATAATATATATAAAAAATAAGTATTGATATGAGTTATATATATGTGTGTGTGTGTGTGTGTGTGTGTATTCCTTCCATACATCAACTCCAAACTAAATGAAAAAAGAACGGGATATCTATTTAATTTTGAGTTACGCACCATTAAAATGTTTTAATCATAATTTTATTTTTCATTTACCAATATAATATATAGATAGTTGAAATTTGGATATTTATCTATACTACTACAGCATAGACAGATAGACACACACATTCGTGTTGTATCTCAACTACGAGATAAATAAGGAAAGATTTACACATCTTGTTCATTTAGAGATAGACACCGTTAAAAGTTTTGAATCATTAGTTAAAAATTTTTCATTTCTTTTATATACAAGATACATACTTGCCAATCTTCCCTTTTTGCTAATGTATTTTAAATTCTAATTCATATCAAATATTGAAGGAATTATACATCTCCACGATGTCATTGAATTAGAAAGCACAAATTAATTAAATGAGGAATATCCTTCACTTTATTTATTTATTGTTTACACTGAACTTCTTATCGCCATCAATATTTTCTAAATGTCCTGTATGAAATTTTATTAAGTGTTAAAGAAATTTAACATCTCCTTGATATTATTGAGTGGAAAAAAAATCAAATAAGGAAAAAATATTTTAAATTCAATTTTTTTCTCTATATAAATGTTAAATTGATATAAAATGCCCCCTAATTTGGGTGGCAACTGATGGTTTTCATGTGTGCATTTATCATCACCATGCGTTGACACGGAAAGTGACTCTCATCTAACTTTAATATGCCCACTCCATATGCTAATCCATCAATTTTCATGATGCCTAATCCAATGCTCCATATCCTCTGTGTGATTTCCTTATAATTAACACTAATGACTCATTCACTTACTTGGTGATCAAAAAAAATATGTATGTCTAAATATTTCTTCGCTCTTTCATCACCCAACTTTTTCATGATTCATCATGCACCCTGTCATACTCTTATTTCCTTCCAAAAGAAAAGCTACAATTCCCTTAGTGATTCTAAATTCCTCCTCCTCATTCTCCCTCCTACAACTATGGTTTGGGAGAGTAGATGTGTAAGCAATGGAAGTGATGGATGTGGTCATGCACGTCATGCCCATGTTGTAGATTTTGATGGAAAAACTAATCTATTTATTCCAAATATTCATGAAAGCATACCACACAATGTGTCCTCCATGGAAGCTCATGAATTAAGGAACCTAGGTGGCAGGCATTGGGCCTCAAAGTTTACTAGCCATAAAGTTATTGAAGAAACAACAATTCAAAGAAGCTTCCATAAGGAAGGTTGCTAATTCTAATGAATTAATAGTCTCCATGAATCCCTACAGGACCTTATCCACTCCTTCGACATCTCCTTCTCTCCTATCCCACTCTCCTATTCCTGCACAAGCTCCCAAGATGGCATAGACTCCCTTTTAGTCTCACCCAATTCCCCTGTGCCCTTCCCCTTTGATCATGATTAATGATATGCAACTGAAATGTCAAGTGAGTGGAGCAACTAATAAAGCACAACCATAGCAAGCTTTGAGTTCTTATGGCTACCTTATCGTTGAGGAGGGGCGAGAAGATGCAGTAGCACAATTGTGGCCCAATAGCACACTTGATGGCTCAACAACCTCCAAAGGAAAGAAAAAGGTTTGAATTTTTTTTTTGAATGGCTTGTATTCTTAGCCCTAAGGAAAAGCCTCAGAGGATTTTTTTGTATTACGATAACTACTTATGTATGCTACTAACTTTGGATTTGTCCACGAATAGCTATTTCTTTGACCATAGCTTTCAAGCAATAACCTATTGGTTTCTCCATGGTGGGAAGATGGTCCAAAACCTAGTTCCACTAGAAGAACCAACATTATTATGGTTGTGTAAATTTTGTAAATCATTTTTTCTAATATGAATTTCTTGAGATTCTTACAGAAAGATATATATAAAATTATTTTATTTAAGGTTCACATTGAAATATTTCATATAATATTTCTTTTGTTGTATCTCTGTATGAATATGTATAGAGTAGATATTGAAATATATTAGCTGGTACGAATATTCAAATATTTTGTCAAATTTTGGTACTGAAATAATTTTAAATAAATGAATTACACATCTTCCCAATATTGAAAAGAAAAAAGACAACAATACTTTTTTCTAATTATTTTATATCTCTCAAATTGAAATAAAATTAAGTTAGTTCTTATCGACATTACAATATTTTGTTTATTTAATTATTATTTAATATGAATATTAATTTAAATGTCATCTCAATTTCATCTTAGGTAGCTAAATAATTACACATCTTTGTTGTACTAAAGAAATAAAAAGCAATTCAATTCTCTTATCATTATTCTTAATTTGATTCTTTTTTAATGTAAATATTTTTATTATTTTTCAACCTAAGGCACAACATATATCCATACTATAAAGTACTTATTAAAGAAAAATAAATTTTATTTGGTAGATTATCTAAGGAATACACTCAAGCATATTGTGATAAATTTCACTACCCAACATTCAATTTTCTATTTAGGTAATAAAGACTATTTATATGGGAATATATTATCCATTAACACATTCAAGCATATTGTGATAAATTTCACTCCCCAGCAATCAATTTTTTATTAAGGTAATAAATAACTATTTATATGAGAATATATTATCCTTTAACACATTCAAATAAATTGTATTTGGATGAATACATGTTTTGTTCTTTTGTTTTTTAGCATTTTCTAAAATCAATTTTGCTTGAAATATACTGGAGATTTCATAGAATACTAAAGGTTTTAATTCATTTATATGTTCAAAGATGCATTTTAAAATACAAGAAATCTCAATCTTACTAAAAAATATATGATCTAATTTAAAAGAAAACACCCTAAAAATTTATAATCTAAATTAATTTATAAAATATTTTTACATATTTATAAGTAAGATAAACATAAACTACAAAAAAGATTATTATTAGAACATTTCTATCAAAGGATTATTGAAAAAAAATTAATGTTTTTTTAAACAATGGGAAAACTTATTATATTTTAGTTGTTAAACTATGATTACAGATAGCCATCACAAATTGCTATCTATTAATACTACTATCTCTTAATTCAGAGTTACTCATCATTATTCATGGAAAGCCACATCACCTGTAATTACCTTGATGGTGGTTAGTAAGGCTTCATACTTTCTTTATAATTATTATTAATTTTTTTATTATTAATAATATCTATTTAAATATTATATCTTAAATATTAATTATTGTCCTATATGATTAACTTGCATAAAGGATTTGATTCTAACATAAAAACCCTGAAATTAATTATTTTTTATGAATATTTATATTATTATTATTTGTGATAAAAAGAAACTAAATAAAGTAAATATTAATTTCATAAAATTATAAATAATAATTCACCAGTCAATATTAAATACATATTTCAAACTTTCATCATTATCATTTATCATTTATCATTTTTAAGATAAAAAAAATCATATCAAAATTTTGTTTTTCAAAAAAAGAAAACAAATTAAATGTAAAAATAAATATCATGTTATTAGTATAAAATATTTATACATATTTTTAAATTTTACCATAACTAAGATGTAAAATTGAAATAAAATGTTTTCAGTTCCATATTTTTGTGAATATAGAATCATTATGTTTATGGAACATAAAACGTTATATAAAATTATGTAAACCTTATCAAATAACTTTTGGTAGCTCTGTATAAAATGCACACAAAATTAAGATATATGATTTTTTGTTTTAACTTTTCCATACATTTTTTAAAATATATTTTAATATATGAACATACATTTAAAAAAAATATATTTTAATTTATAAATCATTATTTTAGAAATGTATTTTAATTTTTAAATTCTTAGTTTTACTTTTACTGTCCATATTAATAATAATAATTAGAAAACGAAAAAGTCCAAAATAATGGAAATGGAAATATGAGGGAAGCTTACCGTTACCTAATTTTTTTTGACTTAGATTTAATTAATTAGTTTATAATAATCCGTTTATAATAAAAGATGAATTGGTGAAAAAGTTTTCGGTGGGAAGAAGTAGGAGTGAGAGACCTCCCTAAAATAGAAATAACTATGATGCATGATAGGTTTGTCGGAGTGAGTATACCCGTTGATCTATTAAAAAAACAAAGAAAGCCAAAATGTCCGTTAATCTGTAAAAAAGCTAAAGAAAGGAATATCCGTTGATCTGTAAAGAGCCAAAGAAAGCGGTTTATGTTAAAGGAAAAAGAAACGGATGCACTTCAACATTATAAATTTGGAAAGAGCCTCCATTTGGTTGTCAGGATTTTGTCTTTGTGGAGAGTCTCCATAGGTAAAATTTAATGTCCAATGTTTGTATGTTGACAGAAGAGGATCCTTTGTTGGATGCAATTTTGATGAATTCTCTTTCTGTCGATGAGCACAACGGATTTTGATGAATTCTCTCTGTTCCAGAAGATCCTCTGCTATTTCTTGATTCGTTATTGATTGAGATATATCGAAGTAAATTCATTTATGATTTGATTCACAGGAACCGCCCAGGGGAGAGTTGTTATATTACAATGCGCTCTTGTTGCTGCTACTACGCAAACGCTCCTCCTTGTGCTATTCACTTTGACTATTCCAAATTGGTTTCAGGTACTGTGTTAATTTGCTTCCTCTGTGTTTATTTAAATTTAAGGTAATTTGTTGTTCTCATAAAGTCTCTTTCATTCTATTTTATTTTCTTTAATTAGGTTAACCTCCTTAGTTTACTTGATGGTTAACCTCCTTAGTTTACTTGATTTTGATAATTAGTTTATCATGATAGATCTAGGTTTTATAATTTGTAAGATTTTGAGGGTCTCCGTTCGGTTCGGCTTCGGCGGCAACGTTTGGACCTCATCTCATCTTCGGAGGAGATAAACTTCCATCAAAGAATACCGTGATTGTCAAGGTATCCTGTTTGAATTTTTCTTGCATTCAAGGACCTATGAACTTCAAACATAAAAAATGAACTTCTTGTTTACGGAACATTTCAAACCATGCCTCTTCGTCGAGTCTTGTTTTCTGGAACTATGGATGGCCCTGTTTTCTGCATTTATGGATAATTTGAAATGTTGATTACTTGTTTATAATTATTTTTCTGCAACTATGGGAGGCACTTATGCTAAGCACTTATTGATACTTTTCGTGTTCCATCATACTTTTGTTCACACATTGGAAAGTCTGAGCACTTCGTCATCAAGATTCGTCGGTCCTCACACTCAATTACAATTAGTCCTCACCTCAGCGAATTAAATTTGCTTATGAGATATAAAAACAGAGCTGAGTAGCTATAATTAGTTGAAACAGAGATGAATGGCTACAATTAGTTGAAAAAGAATTGAATTGCTTCTGTTCTTGAAACACAGAGAGGGTATTGAAATACATTTAGTGAAGCAATACATACCGACAGTACTGCTGTTTTTGTAACCTTGTGTTTCGGCAACCGTAACCTGATTTGGATGAATTCTCTTTCTGTTCCAGAAGATCCTCTGCCACATCCAATCGATCAAGCTTCATTTCTGTGTTGGCTTTCAAATTTGTGTTGGTTGCAAGAACAAGTATAAACTCATTTTGCTGGTCTCCCTTAAGTTCAGCTTCCAGAACAAGTATAAACTCGTTTTTCCATGTTAGTGTAAAATCTATTGACTTCTTGATATTAATTTCAACCAGCCGACCTCTGATACTAATTTCAATTACTTGAATACTACCCTTCATTGCCATTTTCGATAGATGGTGGCCTCATATCATCTCATTTAAATCGTCCAGTATCCAGTGAGGCCCACACGAGATCCAATCCTTCCTCCAGCTGTGCAACCAAGATCGAAAAAGGTGGGTGGAATGTTTAACCGATTTCATGTTGGCTAGATATCCGATCTCGGCATCTCATTATTTTCCCACCCCACACATAAATATATTGTCCCATTCCACACAACATAATCTTCGTAGGGTTAAGATCTTAAAAATAATCCATATTTTAATAACATAGAAGTTGTTCATTGACGGCAAGATAGGGTAATAAATGCACGAGTTTGAATTTTTATTGCATTCAAGGACCTCAGCACATAGATTTTGAGATGTGGGATTTGGACCTCCGCACAATAGGTACTCATTTTTCCAACACTCACCAGGAAATCGTGGAAATTACGAGGAAGCGTGCGAACTTCTATTGAAAATGCCTATGAACTTTAAACATTAAAAATGAACTTGTTTACAGAACATTTGAAACCTCTGCCTCTTCTTCGAGTCTTGTTTTCTGCAACTATGGGAAGCACTTATTGATACTTTTGCTCACACATTGGAAAGTCTGAGCACTTCGTCATCAAGATTCGTCGCTCCTTACACACAATTACAAGTAGTCCTTCTGAGATATAAACACAGATAACAGTAAAAGCTGAATGGCTACAATTAGTTGAAACAGAGCTGAATGGCTACAATCAGTTGAAAGAGAGTTGAAACTCAGAAAAGGTATTGAAATACAGTACTTTTGTTTTTTAATCTTGTGTTTCGGCCACCGTAACCTGATTTGGTCCAATGACAAAGGAACATATTTGTAGTTCCATTTGTAGTTCCATTTGAGATCAGATATGTTAGATTATAATAATAATATTATTATAGTTTATTATTATTATTATAGCCTAGGTTTTTTGAAGTTTCATTGCGTGATGTGTTTTGTGTTTGTATGTTAATTATATTTCGGGTTTAGAGAATTTATGTTTATGGTAACTGTGATGGTTGTTTATTTTATTTTTTAAAGATTCTATATAATTAATTTATTGATTTTATTGATTTTAAATAGTTCTGGACATTGAGAATAAACATTGACTTGGCTGTTATTTCTTTCAACAACGTTTCATCCTATTTATATAAATTTTACAAAATTTTATTAATTAAATTGTTGTTCTCATAATTACTTATTTATATTGTATATCTTTTTACATATTATTTGTGATATTATCATGTATATATTGATATCTGAATTATCACGGTAAAGAATGAATCAATAATTATCATAAATAAAGAGGATGAAATGATATGTAGTTTTAATTTATTGGTTTTTTTTCTTGAGGAGGAGGAGGAGATAATGACTCAATAAGTATTTACAAATAAAGAGAATGAAATGATATGAAGTTTTAATTTTTTTTTTAAGTTTTCAGTGGAGGTGAAGGCTAAGGCAGAGGAAGTGGTGGTGGACGAGGATGAGGAGCAGTAGGGGGTGGTGGTGGTGGAGGAGGTGGCAGAGGTGGAGGAGGTGGTGGTAAAGGAGGAGGAGGTGGTGGTGGAGGTGGAAGAGGTGGTGGAGATGGAGGAGGACGAGGTTGTGGTGCTGGTGGAGGACGAGGTGGTAAATGGTCGGGGAGCGAGGAGGAGGAGTGGAGGAGGAGTGGTGTTTGTGGTGGAGGAGGAGGAGGAGGAGGAGGGGGAGGGCGAGGTGGAGGTGGAGGTGGAAGAGGTGGTGGTGGTGACGGAGTATGAGGAGGAGGAGGTGGTGGTGGTGGAGGAATCGGTGGAGGAGGAGGACATGGAGGTGGAAGAGGTGGTGGAGGATATGGTGGAGACGGAGGAGGAGGAGGAGGAGGAGGAGGTGGTGTTAGTGGAGAATGAGGAGGTGGTGGTGGACGAGGTGGGGAGGAGAATGAGAAGGACGTGGAGGAGGAGGTGGTTGTGGTGGAGATGGAGGCGGAGGTGAAGGAGGTGGAGGTGGAGATGGAGGAGATGTAGGTGGAGGAGGAGGAGAAGGAGGTGGTGGTTGAGGAGGAGGTGATGTAGGAGGGGGAGTGGATGAGGAAGAGGAGGTTGTGGAGGTGGAGGAGGTGTAGGTGTAGGTGGAGGAGTTGGAGGTAGAGGCGGAGGTGGAGGTGGAAGTGGAGGTGGAGGCGAGGGAGGAAGGGGGTGGAGGGTGTGGCAGTGGAGGTGGAGGTGGAGTCGGTAGTGGCAGTGGTGGAGCTGGAGGAGGAGGAGGAGGCAGAGGAGGAAGGGCGTGGAGGGTGTGGCAGTGGAGGTGGAGGTGGTGGAGGATGTGGAGTCGGTAGTGGTAGTGTTGGAGGTTGAGGGGAGGTGGACTTGGAGGTGGAGGTGGAGGAGGTGATGGTGGGTGCTAAGGAGGCAGAGGAGGAGGTGGAGGTGGAGTTGGTAGAGGAGGAGGTGGAGGTGGAGGAAGAGGAGTTGTTGGAGGAGGATGTGGAGGAGGAGAAGGACGAGGATGAGGAGGAAGCAGAGGAGGAGGTGGATGTGGATGTGGAGGAGATGTGGGTGGAGGTGAAGGAGGGAGAGGAGTGGATCGAGGTTGTGGAGGGGATGGTGGAGGTGGAGGAGGTTGGGGAGGGATGAGGAGGAGGTGGAGGTGGAGGATGCGGATGTGGATGAGGGGGAGGTTGTAGACATGGAGGAGGTGGTGCAGGAGGAGGTAGTGGTGGAGGTCGAGGAGGTGATGGAGGGTGCTGAGGAGGTGGAGGAGGAGGTGGACGGGGACATGGAGGAGTTGTGGGCAGAGGTGAAGGAGGAGGAGTAGGAGTAGGAGTAGGAGGTCAAGGTTGTGGACGGGATGGTGGAGGTGGAGGAGGTTGTGGAGGGATGAGGTGGAGGTGGAGGATGTGGATGTGGATGGGGAGGAGGTCGTAGACATGGAGGAGGTGGTGCAGGAGGATGCATAGGTCAAGGAGGAGGCAGAGGTGAATGAGGAGCGGGAGGAGGAGGAGGACATGGGGGTGGAGGTGATGGTGGAGGAGGTGATGGTGAGCGCTGAGGAGGCAGAGGAGGAGGTGGAGGAAGAGGATGTGTTCGAGGAGGATGTGGAAGAGGAGAAGGAGCACGATGAGGAGGAAGCGAAGGAGGAGGTAGACGTGGGCATGGAGGAGTTGTGGGTGGAGGAGGAGGAGATCGAGGTTGTGTAGGGGATGGTGGAGGTGGAGGTGGAGGATGTGGATGTGGATGAGGAGGAGGTGGTAGCGATGGAGGAGATGGTGTAGGAAGAGGCAAAGGTGAAGGAGGATATAGAGGTAGAGATAAATGAGGAGGATGACGATGAGGAGGTGGGGGTGGAGGTGGAGGAGAAGGAGGCAGTGTAGGCGGAAGCAGAGGTGGTGGAGGTCGAGGAGGAGGAGGGGGTGGAGGAGGAGGTTGTGGAGGGGATGGTGGAGGTGGAGGTGGAGGGGAGGAGGTGAAGGCAGTAATGGAGGGGGAGGAGGGGGAGGAAGAGGAGGAGAGGATGGAGATTGAGATGGTGGAGGTGCATGATGGGGTCGAGGTTGAGGTGGTGGAGGATGAGGTAGAAATGGAGATGGAGGTGGTGGTGGAGGAGGAGGTGGAGATGGAGATGGAGGAGGAGTTGGAGGTGGAGGAAGAGGAGGAAAAGTTTGAGGAGGAGTAGGTGGTGGAGGTGGAGGTGGTTGAGGAGGAGGTGGAAGTGGGGGTGGAGGAGGAGGTGGAGAGGGAGATGGAGATGGAAATGTAGGAGGTGGAGGTGGATGTGGAGGAGTAGGAGGAGGAGGAGGAGGAGGAGGATGAGGTGGAGGTTGAGGTGGCGGAGGTGGAGGTTAAGGAGGGGCTGGGGGTTGAGTTTGTGGGGGTGGAGATGTAGGAAGAGGAGGTGGTGGAGGAGGAGGATGAGGACGAGGTGGAGGTTTAGGTGGTGGAGGTGGAGATGGAGGAGGAGGCCGAGGAGGAAGGGGGTGGAGGGTGTGGAAGTGGAGGTAGAGGTGGTGGAGGATGTGGAGTCGGTAGTGGTAGTGGTGGAGGTTGAGGGGAGGTGGAGTTGGAGGTGGAGGTGGAGGAGGTGATGGTGGGTGCTGAGGAGGCAGAGGACGAGTTGGAGGTGGAGTTGGTAGAGGAGGAGGTGGAGTTGGAGGAAGGGGAGGTGTTGGAGGAGGATGTGGAGGAGGGGAAGGACGAGGATGAGGAGGAAGCAGAGGAGGAGGTGGATGTGGATGTGGAGGAGATGTGGGTGGAGGTGAAGGAGGAGGAGGAGGTGGTCGAGGTTGTGGAGGGGATGGTGGAGGTGGAGGAGGTAGTGGAGGGACGAGAAGGAGGTGGAGGTGGAGGATGTGGATGTGGATGAGGGGGAGGTGGTAGACGTGGAGGAGGTGGTGCAGGAGGAGGCATGGGTGAATGAGGAGGACAAGGAGGAGGTAGTGGTGGAGGTCGAGGAGGTGATGGAGGGTGCTGACGAGGTGGAGGAGCAGGTGGACGTGGACATGGAGGAGTTGTGGATGGAGGTGAAGGAGGAGGAGGAGGAGTAGGAGTAGGAGTAGGAGGTCAAGGTTGTGGATGGGATGGTGGAGGTGGAGGAGGTTGTGGAGGGATGAGGAGGAGGTGGAGGATGTGGATGTGGATGAAGAGGAGGTGGTAGACATGGAGGAGGTGGTGCAGGAGGATGCATAGGTCAAGGAGGAGGTAGATGTGAATGAGGAGCGGGAGGAGGAGGAGGACGTGGGGGTGGAGGTGACGATGGAGGAGGTGATGGTGGGCGCTGAGGAGGCAGAGGAGGAGGTGGAGGAAGAGGTGGTGTTCGAGGAGGATGTGGAAGAGGAGAAGGAGCATGATGAGGAGGAAGTGGAGGAGGTGGACGTGGACATGGAGGAGTTGTGGGTGGAGGAGGAGGACGTCGAGGTTGTGGAGGGGATGGTGGAGGTGGAGGAGGTAGTGGACGAATGAGGTGAAAGAGGAGGATGTCGATGTGGATGAGGAGGAGGTGGTAGACATGGAGGAGATGGTGTAGGAGGAGGTAGAGGTCAATGAGGAGTTAGAGGTAGAGGTAAATGAGGAGGATGACGATGAGGAGGTGGGGGTGGAGGTGGAGGAGAAGGAGGCAGTGTAGGCGGAAGCAGAGGTGGTGGAGGTCGAGGAGGAGGAGGGGGTGGAGGAGGAGGTTGTGGAGGGGATGGTGGAGGTGGAGGTGGAGGAG